>JAPYYV010011049.1:0-26734 GCA_030522625.1 Copidosoma aretas | reverse complement strand
CGGTGGTGTTTTTTTTTTTTCAATCGAGGAGACGTCGGTTCTCGACCGTTTTTATCGAGCTTGCAACTACCCTTTTTTCCCCAGCGTTGAATGATAATGATGGGCGCGTTATGAAGCATGAAAATCGTGGCTTTTCTCGAGCACGAAAAGACCGTTGGACAGAGAGGTCGATCGGCGCGGGGCGGTGCCAAATGCTCGCTGTCGTCGAAATCGGGCGCGAAGCCGTACGCTGGTGTAATAAGCGCGCTTTCGGAATCGCACTCGGCTGTGCAAGAGGATCAGCGCGAAGCGGCTGGGTGGGTGCTTTGGGCTTCGAGCGATAATGCCGATGGTTTTTGCAACTTGATACTTTTTTGTTCCGGTACTTTTCGACGAATCTTAATTGTATTTCTTCTGTCGTATCGGAATAATGTATTATAGTGTGATAGCAGAAGGGAAAATTCGGAAGACAACGATATTTATCTGGTACTCTTTCATGAGTACAGTAATAAGTCAAAAACATTGTTGGCAAAGAAAAAATGCGTTGTAAAAAGTTTATTTTTGATTCCCAGAGAGTTCACACGGTAATTGGACACACCCCTGATAATACTATATCACTGAAATTTGAATTTTCATCGATAGTATACGAACGGGATGCAGATTCACGTCGAAATATCCATATTGGGATGCGTGCAATCGATGGTTCGCACAATCGCATTCTTTGGATAATCATTGCCGATATTTCAGTCGCTTTGAAATAATAGCCCATAACCGTGATTAATCCAATTAAGGCCATCGTGTTATTGCCGCGTTAAATAGCCGAAACATCAAGTATCATTTGCTTGATAAAAGTTTGCGCGTTGCCACCAACGCAGATATGCTAAATCGTTTAATACGCGTACAATTAAGAGGTGCAATTTTACGATTGCATTTGCAACCTTTTTTTTTTTATCAAGTATACTTGTGAAAAAAATGATTTATTCCTGATTTTTTATTTTTCACCGTAAGAATAAGTATCCTCATACTCTCCATCATTGATTGAAGCCATGCAATGGCAGTGCGAGTAAATACTGAGATTTGCGATGGTCCAGCTCATCAAAGGTTGGCTTCGTAATCGAGTAGTTTCTCGTTCGAATTCCAGTAGTTTTAACGAAGCTGTACGAGAAGTACTACACGGTTATTTAACAATTCTCTTTTGTAAACTTTCGGAGTGTGCGAAAACCATCAAGTTTGCGCGGGAGTAGACATTCGAATTGAATCTCTGAAGTTATAATTAATTATCAACGACGTATGCGGTGACCGAAAATTTATGAAATTGAATTTATAAGAATATTACTTCAGATAAAAAATGATTGCATAAATTCTAATATTGTTACAGTAATGTTGAATATTTAATTCAATTTTAATTTTGATCTTGAGTAATTATAAAATCATCAAATAATTTCCGGTACCTAAATGCTGCACTACCTTTTAGTTTATAAAATTCAAAGATTTGTACATCTCTCTGCGTGCACAAAATTTGTGATGAAAAAAATAATCATCTTGTATCATTTTAGTCAGCAAAACCACTGGATGTATTTTCCAAATTCTAATTCTTCATTTTTGCAACTAGCTTTCCGTATCATGAGTAAAAATTTTCGGAAAAAACAAGAGTCAATGAGAACTCATCATGATTACACGCATATGATTTATTTTAATTTACATAAACATGCCACAATCTCATGACTATTTGCTTGCGCCCGCAGTATTTATGAGATTCATGTTTTACAGTGATACATAAACGTAATCAATGTATCAGACAGTTTATACCGGTGCGTTCGCGTTCATGCTACCCCTTTTTTTATCGTCACAGTTTTTTGCTTGAAAAATCGTATTATCGTGCACAGAAATACAACCAGATTCATATCGCTTTTACGAATGAGATGTATCGTGACGAATTAATCTTGTCGCTATTGACTCCACGTGGGACTGTTATTTCGAACTCGCGGTCTAATCTGAGTCAAGATCCCGCATGTTTATTCCTAGATTGTTGCACGTTTAATTTACAGCAGCTGTATCACCATAACTTTTTCGTCGGGGTGTACGAGTCGTATTTATTAAATTCCACTTGAATATTCGCCCACGGTATTTTTATATTTATCACACCTTTACGTTGCACGATCGATATGATGGATTTATTAGTGGTGAAAAGTCTGGGGGTATAGTTAATGCAATGAATCCGACCCGGGATTAAGTAAGCTAGCAATGAAACGTTGCAAGTCGTATTCACTGTTGGCATTGATGTACTATATTCTTCGTTTATTTTTGTCGAGAAAAAAAAATGATAAAGGTAGCACTTCAAACGATACAGCTCTGTTGCAATCAACGCAACTATTTCCTCTCTGCAATCGGCATGTCCTGACCGTCGAGACTCTGCACAAATTTCAAACGTCGAATCATTTCCATTCTCGATCGGCGGGATTCCACGTTTACCTTTATCGTTTGCTTATGGCTCGAACGCTTCGTGGTTTCCTCCGACCCACCCGTGCGAATGTTCGTCGAAGTGCCTCCTTTCATTCGAAAGCGCTACGTGTACGCTACAAGCTTTGCATTAGGGCTCGGCTGCTTTCGTATCGGACACCGGCGCATGGACGAATCCCGAAGTTTCCATCGGATGCCCCAACAACCGAACCCCAAAAATACACCCCGGTGTTCAAAAATATCTCCGCATCCAGGGACAGATTCTCGTACGAACGGACAATCCACGCTCCGCTCTGCGTCACGCTTCGCGGCAGCGCCGTTCTACTCCCCGCTAGCCGCCCGCGCAATCAAAATCAAGGAGCTCTGATTGGATTTTGCAAAAACAGTCGTCGCGGAGCCCGCCGCGCGCATACAAAACGAGAGTCGGCCCGCCGAACGCACCGCGGCCTCCCCCTGCGCGCCAAACCCCTGTGTACCTTTGGAAGCCGGCGCACACGCTCGCCCCCCCACGCGGACGCACGCGCGCCCCGGACGAGTGCACGGGTTTTTTTTTCCGGGCCACCGCGGAAACCTTGATCCTGCCGCGCGCGATGTTTCTGCCCGCGGCGGAGGATAAAGCGTCGCCGCGCTCCGACGTCGCGCCCACCGCGGTGACGGGGCCCGCGGGGGAGGGGAAAACGAAATGCTCGCGCCGGAAAATGGATCAACGCCTCCTCGGGCACTGCCGCACACGGGCCGGGATGAGTCAGCCCGGGGGCGTCGAGTCCGGGGCACTCGACTCCGCGGTGTTGATTCGAAACGGCCGGGGGAGGGAGCCCCGTCGGCCCGAGGGCTCCGGGAAAACCGATCTCGAGGCTTTCGCGGGGCTCCGGGAGGCCCGATGCCCCTGCGGACGGAAGAACGATCGCGGATCGTGGCCGGTGCCCCGCGACGATGGTTCTTCCCCGCCCGGCGAAAAAGGAAGAAAAAGGAAAAACCGTGGCTCGGGAGGACCGAGGGGCGCGCGCGGGACGATCGGGTGAACACTGGACGGGGCGCGATGGTCGCCCGGGGATCGACGTCGCCCGGTTTTTCCGTTCCGCGCTGCGTCGGGCGCGGTGCCGGAGTGCCGATCGTCGCCCGGGAACTCTGCGGGTCGACGCGCTTTTGCGGAAGCGAAGAAGGTCCACTCGTCGATGCACCGAGGACATCGGCCATCAGGATCGACTTTGGTCCTGATTCGTGTCATCTTGCAGGGTACGATGGTCGGAGTTGATCTACGTCCAAATCCACGCTTTTTTGCAAAGGCCACGAGTATACGCGGAAATCGCCGGCTCAACGTCCACGCGACGGGCAAGTATTCAGCTCGAGGAACTCGTTTCTCGGTCCGCTCGTCGCACCGCCGATGAACATTCCGTTCAGCCCCGTCGAAAGTAGGACGCATCTTTTTCCGCGTCTCGAAAGCCGACGTCTGTGAATAATCCATGAGAAGCAAGGTGACCTCGATCAGCCCGAGTCCTTCCCCCGCGCAAATTAACCCGCGCGTACCTGTCAAGCGTGCGCGCACGCATGCACGAGTGCTTCACGGCAGCCCCAGCCCCCGCAGAGTGCGCACGATAATGTACAACCATTTACCGCGGGACGACCGACCGGCTGTCGGCGCGCGCCCCGGCTAACGCGCCCGTCCCCCGAACGCGGGAATTCCGCGTACGCGCGCAGCCCCCCCCCCCCCTCTCCCCAGGACCGCCGCGCGCGGCCTAATGCACGCGTCGCGCGCCGCGGGTCTAATGGAACGTCGAGATTTCATTATACGCTCCCCGCGATCGATCGGTCGTTCCCACGCGCGGCCGGGCTCCGGTGTACTTTCGCCCGATGGCTGCGGCGCGCGCAAACACGCGGGGCGTCCCTCCGCGCGAACGCACGGCGCGCGGAGGCGCCGGTTTCGAGAAGACCGCCTCGCGCGGCTCGTGGCTCGAGCGTCCCTCGGCGGAGGAAAGCGCGGCCGCGGCGACGGTCCGCGCGCCCGTGATCGGTCGAGCGCCCATCGCTGCGTAGGCTGGGGCGGGGATGATCGCGGCGGCCTCGCGCGGTACTTTTTTCAGCACCGACGTCGCACCGACGGCCCCCGCGGCTCGCTCGAAGTCCCGGGACGCCGGGGAAAAGGCGCTCTCCCCGACCCGCGGCCGCCGCTTCGCTCCGGGCAAAAAGACAGGATTCGAGCTCTCCGCTCGACCACCAGGGCGGCGAACCGTCTCGTCCGTCCGTGCGGGTTCCGCCGGGTCGGAGAAATCGCAGCCCGGGCTCGCCCCGGGGTTTTTTCTCCCTCGAATAAATTTCCGAGCCCTCGAACGTACCGTCCCCGAAAGCCTCGACTGCCCGCGACAAATCATCGCGCTCGCGGACCCCTCGAAAGAAGCAATAAAACGGGGAACCGGGCCGTTAAACCCCCCCGCCCCCAAGGGAAAGTGATACCAGCCCCGCCTCGGCTTCGAACGCGGGGCGCGGAACGGGGTCGCCCCCCCCCCCCCCGTAATATACAAATGCCCGCGTTACATCTTCATTCCCCGTCGGCACATTCCGTCGGACAGCCGACACGGCGCGCATTAGCCGGCCCGCTGGGAACTGCGCGCACGCACGTCCTGAATTACGCAGCACGCGGTGTAATGGGGGGGGGGGGGGGGGCGGGTATTGTGCGTACAAGATGTTACGAGGTACACACGTGCGGGGGGGGGGGGGTGGGGGTGGATGGGGGGTGCAGGGGGTGTGGAGGGGGGCGGGGGGGGGGGGCGGGGGGGGAGGGGGGGGGGGGGGGGGGCGGCCTCGGCGGATCGAGAGCGGAGATGATGCACGGGTGCGTGCGTCGCGCACGCGAGTTTGTACGTATACGGGGGAGCGCCGGCGGTGTGTACGTAAGCGCGGCGGGTGTTTCAGGGAAATAAGCGGGGAAGTTTTTTGAAATTTCGAACGGGCTTTTTCGACGGACGCGCGGGGCCCGCGGGGTGAGACGGTGCGACGGGGACTATTACGAGGGTCGGCGGCGGTGCACTCGGCGAACGGGCGTGGTGGAGGGGGCTCGGAAAAGCACTGTACTTATCGTTCGTTCAAAGCAGGGTCGAGGTGCGAGCTTTTTTCATCGCGTGTCAAGCTGCTCTGCGTCACGTTTCGAAAACATCGTAAAAATACTTGCTCCCGCGCCTCGAAACGCATTTCTCGCTCTTGCGGTCGTGATGACGGTTTTACTGTCACCAAGTTCGCTTCAATTTAATATTCCATGAACACGATACGGCTGGGATTCCCAAATTTTCGTAAGTACGCTCGTGAAGGTACATTTTGTCCAATTTTTATTTTCATTGCAAGTCCTAAGAGTAGTTTTTGATGTATTGGTCAAAACGTATCTCATTTGGTGGATTTTTCCAAACTTCCCACGTCGAGAGTCCAACTTTGGGCATACAAATATCTCGAATATTGTTGGACCTTGTAAAATTTCACCCGTGCTTGGGCGGAAAAAAGCGCCAAGTTGCGTACCGATTCCAGAAAGTTGTGAGAAAGGTAACAATTCGTCAAAGCTCTATGACAGGCTTTTTTGTGGACACATTCATTTTGATGAATAAAATTGTCGTTGTTTCTCTGAAATTAATATGCCCCAAAATGTTAGGATTTTTCCCCTTTGGGTCCCCATTGGTACCTTTCTTGGCATGTTTTTCTATTGGTACCTTTTTCCTCCCAAGCGACGTAGACGTGGCGTAAACATCTTTCATGTACTTCACTGTCTTTATTTATAAGTATTAGTAAATAAATTAAAAATGATACAATTTAAATATGAATTAGATTAGCTGACTTTAAATTATCCGTCGTTGATGGCACGTCTGACCTCACTTGACTGTTTCTACTTAGTTTTGAGAAATGATGGACTCAACTTGGGGTCGAAAGTGACACTATGATTAAAAATTTGAAATCGATATTATATTTAAAAAATGAGAAAGACATGATGCTTCACTGATAAAGTAAAAAAGTACAAAACAATTTTTTATTGGACGCACGATTGATGAAAGTCAGGATCACGAATAGTATTCATATAGTTACGAGTAAAAGGAAAAAATGGAAAAAACAATTATTCGATTCCGTTAGATCCGTCGGATGGATTGTTAAAAACGTATTAAAAATGAATTTTTTTCATATAAGCAACAATATTGACGGAGATACAGTGTGTTAAAGTTGCTCGAGTACAGAGTATATACATGAATTTTGAACAGTGTTTTTTATGAAGCGTTGTCCCTTGATCCCCCTCCCGAACTTTGACAATCTCTATCTTCATCATTTTTTCGTAACTTTTATCAATCATGCCTGCAATAGAAAATTATTTTATACTTTGTTCACTAATAAAAGCATATTTTCATGAATAATTTGAGGATTTAATCATTTTCTATTTGAATTAAGACCAAAGTTGAGACACTCGACTGCCATACATCGACCGTGCTTGAAAACAAACGTAGTCATGAAACTTGCAACTCTTTCTTTTCATTTCCGTTACGAAGCACTCGATACCGCAATCTTTGTAATCCTAAGAATCATGACAATTGTAAAATTCCCTTGAAATAAACTGGTTGCGTATTTTCCTGAACTCCAAGAAAGTCTCGTGCCCACCCCCACGGCTGAAAATGATTCTTTCATCGCACCAACGTTCCGAAGATGATTATAAAATTCAATACCCATTCTTCTTCCTTCCCCTGTACGTGTGCCACTTCCATCGTTCCTTCGCCCAAAGATCACCCACGACCTCGATACACTTCCTTCCGACGGTTCCTGCATTATTTTTTTCGCTCGTCACAGCAAGCGGACGCGCCTCGAAAAAAACCCGCGCGAACAAAAAAAACCACCAAAAAAAAAAGCCCACCATCACCCGTTCCTCGACGCTGAATCATCGAAATTGCAGTCTCTTCGCGAGCTGGATGCTGCAGGAGCTGAGCAGAAACCCGGAGCTGGCGCGACGGGTCGCGCGAACGATCGTGGGCGAGGCCGTGAGCAGAGCAGCCGGCGGCAGCGACGGCGAGCCGGAGGAGAACGAGCCGTCGGCGTCGGAGCTGTTCAGGTCCGAGCGAGCGATCCCGTTCCTGTAGGCCGCGCGAAATTTTGTTTGCTCTCCCTCCTCCCTCCCGCCTCTTCTCCCTCGCCGCGCGCTCGGACACCGCAAGGAGCGACGACAAGATCCGCGGCCCGCGCAAAGCTCCTGGACACTGTACGCGCGGCGCAAGCAAATACTCGCGCGCTGTATCGATGGGCTGTTGGAGCTCCGGCCGCGGGGTTACCGTTATACGCATACGCACATGCATACATACATTATATTACGTGTCTCGTGTATTATGTACGATAGGAATAAAAGATGTTCGAGTGTCTGTCTTCGGTCGTTCGGGGGTGTGCTTATGAGAAAATGGAAAGCAAGTACGGGTATACGCATACGCTTTACCGTTCGTTCGTTCGGCCGGATGTTTCGTCCGAGGCCGATACTTACTGCGCGATGGAAATGGTAAATCAAACGAGTCATTATTTTTCATAGGTGGATACAAATATTTTATTCTAATATCGGTACTTGGTTTCTGTTGAATCGTCATCATTTATTAAAATTGTGATAAAGTTGTTATCAACTCACGTGGCTGGCGTTTATTATCGTGAGGGCTACTACGATTATTTTCGATGAGAGAGTAATGAATGCAACTCGGGATCTATATATTGTCATCGTGTTTTTTTTTGTGAAATAATGCTCGTTATATCATTATCTCTTCCGTACTTTAACAATGGAGAACTCGTGTAACAAGGTTGAATAAAGCTGGCCTAGCGTGAGAATAACGATTTGTAGGGAAGAATGCTACTAAAATGTGGTGGAACTGATATTTTACGCTTCAGTTAAGTTTTCGACATGCAGCTATTGTAAACGTGGCATATCTCATCTCACGTGCGAAACAAGAACATAATTAGGAATATGACTGATAATTTATTGAAATCATCCTACTGTATGATTAAAAACGCATCCATTATTATTCTTCTAGGTTACAATTAATAATCTGAATGAAAAAAAAAGTCAAGCATTATGGTTAATGTAATAAGTAAGTATATAAGATTGTCGCTATATCTCGAAAAATCTCTGTTGAAACTGTTTCCATTCAAAGTTGTAATATTATTATTGATGTGCATGGTTATTTGAGAATAACCATACGTAATAGTACGAGAATCCGATGTTAAAACCATACATAGGATCAGAGAAGTGATTACAATTTATCAATCAAGTTGTATAAAATGAATAAACTGTGCACTATTTAACATCAAGAATATTTACTTATTTTGTCAAATCATGAAAAACTGCAAAATTTCTAATTATCTGTAATAATTTACACTTGGGATTAAAGTGTTACATATTTATCGATTTATTTATTGAATTATTCCTCGCAAATCTATTTACAAGTTCAGCTCTTTTCACAACATAAAATCTTAATAGATTATAAGAAGATGTTCTCCCTGGATCTCGAGCAGAAAGTGCTGAAACGTAATCGCTACTAGCATTTTGTCATCAGCCATGGAAGATGGGAGGTCTCCTCATCGGAGACGGATCTTTTTGAATCTTTAGAGCTGGGCACGTACGTATTGATCAAAGTAAAAGTAGTTGGTCATCCCGAAGAAATTTCTATTATTTTTTTTGTTTTGCGTCTGGATTATTTCGCTTTTTTTCACCTATCAAGCGCATAGTATATATCATAACTCGACTTGTAATCGGACGAAGAACCTTTTTTTTCTGCATTTATGGACAAAAATTGTGGTTTTTTCTTTTTTTGTACGCAAAACATATTTTTATTACTTTCTCCGACTAATTACATCGATTTTTCATTTTCTCGAACGAAAAACATCGCTTCTTAATTATACAATCCAACCACTGATGTATTAAAAAACATAAATTTTGTTGGTTCAAAGTGATGAAAAATTCTACATCTGGTTAAAAATGTGCATATATATTTACTATTGATTTAGGTATACTTATCAATGTTTTAATGACTATTGTGTATTTTTACACATGTTTTTGAGAGATACGATTATTTGAAAAAAAAATTGCTTAGTGAAACGCATGAAAAAAAAAAAAATGATTTTTGAAGACAAACAGAGTCGCAATTTACTGTACCCAGGGAAACAAAAACGTTTTTTTTTTCGTCTGAGAATTTTGAAATATTCTTCGTCTGAGACTTCAATATATTTTATCAGTATCATCATAAAAAAATACGCCAATTAATTATGCACCTTTTCATCGAACTATGAGATCGTTACAAAATTTTAAAGATTATTAATCAAAGGCAATTCTGTACAAATTATAATTTACTCAAATTATCAAAAAGTATAATCGAGTAAAAAATGTTTTGCTCGATCAGGTCGTGTGTGCATTATAATTATACTGTCGCGTGTGAAATGATATTGTTATTTTAATAACTCTTCATAATTTCTTATATTTCTTTATGTTATAACTTTGGAAAACGAAGTTTGATTTGATCTTTAAAAATAACCAGAGTTAAATCAAGATTCTTAGACTACATCTCAAATTAAAAGTGAAAAAAAAAGAAATTTAAAAACCAATGAAAAACCAACCACAAAAATCTGTATAAAATACAAACATGGTTTTTCAGATCAAGATTTTTTAAGGGAAATTAATTCGTTTAAATTAAGATAGAAAAATGTATTATATAATTTATATATAATTGTGTCCAACACTTTCACTTAAAAACCATTCTACTACAACAACTAAATCAATTAAATCATAAAAATTGATGCTAATGACAGCATTCTGATTAACTACTTGGAAAAAATAAATCAATTAAATTTAGTTAAATACTATCGATCTGTCAACTAATCTTCCTATCATCTACTAATAAAAACTTTTAAAAACAAAAAATGTATATTAAGTTTCATGATTTTATGAATTAGCACTCATTCAATTTCCAAGTTCAATCATTGACGTTACGTTAAAAAAGTATGTTGAGAATATTTTTTGATTTAATATTTTTTTCTATTTATGGCATGGACTCTGTACGATTTTATCAAATCGGGGTTAAGCTTCACTATTTCTTAACCACGTAATACACTACGCGTCATGCACCTAGGAAATAAATGCTAACAAGGTGAATATAGTGAGGTAAGTACAGAATTAAGACCTTTGCATTGAGTCCTACAGTATGTCACTACTTTCCATATCGGCTGTATTCTACAAATAGAGAATATCAAGAATAAAAAAAGTTCTAAAATAATTATAAGAATACACTTTTATAAATAAACTAAATAGAAAAAAGTAATTTTTTTGTTTAAAAAATAATTGACGAATGTGAGAGGTGCAGAACTATTTAATTATGCATAACAACATGCACTATTGTTGACACTTGCTTAAAACAATTACTTTTAACAAAAAAAATTATTTTTTTCTTTTTGGTTCATTCATAAAATCTTATGCAAAATATGACTAAAAGTACGCCTAGTGGTCTATATTAGTCTCTGTACCAGTATCTATATTACTTGTTTTTCGGTAAAGTATAACATGGGACAGCCGTCTATGTCTTGAAGGTTGTATTCTTTGAAGAATAGTTTTTCATGTAGATTATGTTGTACTACGAAACACATAGTGTATAATTTATAATTTATTAGAGATTTTTTTGTTGGTAAAAGTAAATTGTACGTTGCAATATAATTTTGAGCCTTATTGACTTATTTAAAAAACAAAGCCATACATCATTAGTAAATTTTTATGATGTTTATTTTCTCTGGTAATGTGGTGATTCCGGGTAATTCATCTTGAAGACTTACGTCATGCTATTCACTTACTTAGTATTTTTCAGCACTTTATCAATTTCATCGTCTTTCAAATTATATTTTACTATTGAGTAAAAGTTTACTGTGTCATATTTTTTAGCCATACCTGTTATATGAAATTTACTGCATCATATTCTGATGCAAACAATTTTAATTATTTATTTGAGATTAAATATTCATAAAGGAACGATCGATATTCAAGTTTGTAAAATTTGATTTCTACAATAGCGTAGAGATGCTGCAGATTATTCTGCAAAAATGGTGTTTCTGCTTTTCTATTTACAACTTGTACAACGCTAACGCTGGCTACTAGGCCAACCATCCGCGTGGTGGCGCTCAGAGCGATAAAACTACCGTAATTGCAGTTATTTAACTTTTACCACTTAACAATGGTAACGAATGTATTATAGAAAACATAAAAATTTAAAAAATAATATTCTGCAGCGGAATTAAAAAATTATAGCGTTCTAAACATATTTTTGTTAGTTTCGTAGCCTTCGAAACGCTTTTCCGCAAATGGCGAAAATTGAATCTGATTAGTATATAAAAACGTCGTCACAGATGCGTATGGAACAGAACCGCGGGAATGACATAGCTTAATGCCTAACGAGTATTAGACAGTTGGTTTGGAGCTTCAAAATGGCATCAAAAGATGTATGTGTATGAAACAGGCGCAACCCTATGTCCTTAGTGAATACGCAAATCATAACATAATCATGTACGCTTGCTCCCCAGTGAAAGTAACAGCCATTTTTTTATGTACCTCTAGTACATAGTAATTTTTGTTCACGTTGCTATGAAATATATTCTAAGGTGTCATGAGTTTTATTCCTGAAAAGGATTTTCTGAGAAATTTTTTGTGAACTTTTTTCGTAAAGTTTTCAAATCGACCCACTATGTATCTGACTTGAAAGACAGTTGGAGGATTTTCTCTCCAGTGTAAAAGATCTGAAGTTTTTTTATATTATGCCCATCACGGTGTTAAAAAATTACACAATTATTCTAAGCTTACGAACGTTTTTTTCTTTGTATTAATAAGACTTTTCTCTTTGTTTTTAGTTTTATTTTATCATTTTTTTCACGCATTCCATAATTTCTACATAACTTTGCAATAAGATCTGGAAAAAATCTTGTAACCATTAAGATCTTGGCATGTTAATATTTATTTTTTGTTGCGTACTGATTTTTATATCATATCTGGATATTCGTCTTGGTTTACAAGACAGTAGACAAGACCAAGATTTCTTAAATATTGTAGAAGTCCTGGTAGGACTTCAATAGTTCTAATTCGAATGATTTAATTCCATGCACATTTCTAAAAAAAGTCCGTTTTGTATGTTTTTTATCGCAAATTTTGAACTTACTGGGTTTGCTAAGTTTATCGTTCCAGCCACAGAAATTAGCCAAAAGGTATCTCTTAATTGCTATTTCCACCCACTGATCTACTCTCCTTCTTTCTACAATAAAACTTACTATTTTCCATCACTTCCATTTTTTCTCTTTATGCCTATGAATAATTTTTTATTTTTTATTAAATTATCCTGATGTACATTCCAGGTTATCAAAATGATTTTTGATATCATGGCTTTTGATGGTTTCCAGGTTTTTATGTCCGCTGAATACTTTGCAATAGTTACACACCCATGGATTTTTTAATAAAAAGATAATGATTAAATGACAGATATTATCGTAAGATCTTTTCGGCAACCGTTACATGCACAAATTACAGAAACCAACTACTTACATGTACTGCAGCATACACAACATTTAATAATCATTGGCTGAAAAGGTGACGGAAGGTGTGTGAACCGTGTAACTTGTTTCTGCATTTTGTAGCCTTTAGTTTTGTGAGGAAAGGACTTGCAGGCAAGCTCGGATCGTAAAATAAAAGACAATTTTTTGTGTAATTGTTTATTGTTTTCGAGCACGAATTTACTTCGAAATTACTGTTAAACCAATCAAGATGTAGTTTCGCTCGTTACACAGTCGCCGAGATACCAAACACAAGTATACATCGTGCTTTATATTCCCACTAGAGTCAATCGATCGCATATTTTTAAAAAACATCATTTTACAAACAAATAGAAAATCATACGCGATACAACACTGTGCCGTACGTTATAAACAACACACAAGGTTAAAATATAAGTCGTATTCTGTTACAATAGTTTTTTTACGTGGTGTATATATATAATATTTTCATTTTTTCATCGTCAGGTACGGCGCGTGAAAACGCTCTCATATTAGTAGATTTTTCATATTAAATTTTTATATTTTCTTGAAACGTCTCTGTTTTTCAATGAACTCACATACACAATCCTCGCCTTTGCGCAAATGAGAAAAAGTCTGGCGCAACGCACACACAACTTGATGTTGCCAGCGTCGTTATTATATGCGGGAAAGTCGTAATAAAAGGTAAGTTGCGAAAGAGAATTTAGTCTTATGTTGGTCTAAAATATTAGCAAATTGTTTTGGGCCTACCAAGCCTCTTATATCTGTATACTTTAGTGTTTTTAAATTTTTAGTATGGACTTTTTTTGAATTTAACTTTTTCTAAAGCGTCCAAATACATATTGTTTTTGATTAATGTAGATAATTAATTACATTGGACTGATGAAACGTAGTTAAATTTTGTTTTTGATACTACTGAACTATAAAGTAACGTGATCATTAAAATTAAATCGGTTTACCGGAGTTACTGATGTTCGGATCAATTAAACGTACGTGTGCTAAATTTAGTTTCTTTTATGCCAGATATAGACCTCACCAATTAAATTCCCTCGTTATTCGGCTGCAAAATAAATACAGGACATTTTATACAGGTAGGTATCGGTAATTAAATACATTTTGTTTTATCAAGAAAAAATACTGTTAAAGATCAGAAAACTAAAATCCTCATAAAATGTTTTCATTTTAGTTCACGTTTTTAAAGCATCTTTAATATTTTTAATACATTTCACTTGTGCTTGAATGGATTATAATGGAGTAAAGCAAACTCGCTTAGTCAGTAGCGGCGCAAAGCTTTTTAAAAATTTATTTTTTTTCAATTATTTTATGGTGACGGAGGAACAGATTGTGAAATCGGGATTTATCGGAGAAAAAGCGTAGTAGGGAAATGTCGTTATCGATGCGTTGTTATGACATTTTTTTACGCGCTCGTTTATTTCATACACGGGTAGGATTGGGCACTCCTCAGTAAATATTATCGCTTAGTAATTAATCAGTGCATTTTATTTTTGACGAATGAATTGTATGCTTGCAGAACAATTCAAGTGCGTAAAAAATGTCTACTTTAATCAACGTAATATCTATGATTGAAAAACTAAATTTAATTTTTCATGGAAAACTAATTGGAAAACGAGTATTTTTAACTCTTAATGGGAAATTAATACATATTATTGAAAACTAATATGTATTTTCAAAAAATATCAAAATATTACACTCACATCATGTGAATAATAGATTATAGTTGAAGTTGCATAAGACTAATAAAAAAAAACGTATTAACTGTTTAATTTTGCGAACTTATTATGAAATTATTGAATAACGAGTAAAACATTATTGTTTCACTTCAGTTTCCGAACAAAAATTTTAAAATAAATATAAAAAACCCCAATACTTAAAATTGACTTAGTATAAAGCAAATACAATTTAAGTAATGTTCATGAATCTAGTGATTCTCAATAATGGCTGTGTCGTATGTATATTGAGAGTGTATATAGTTATTATAGAAAGAAACTGATTTTATGGTCATTATAGTATTAGAAATGTTTGTACATTTTAGATCTAAGAAGTTTTTATTTATGTTTTCATTAAATTCATTCAATTTATTAAAAATTTTTTTTTGATGGCTTGTAAATATTTTTCCCATAAAGTGATACAATACTTATTTAGTGTATCAAGTCATTATGTGACAAGTGACAATTCAATGATTTATATAAAAGCATTTTCTTATATTAGATATTTATTTCATTAAAATTGATTGTATTAAGTAACTGTATTGTAACGATTGTTTGCAACATTTATTTTACAAATTAAAAAAATGTGACGTCAAAGAGTGCCCTCATCCACTTCAAGTTTTAATTATTGAATCGGAAATCATTAGATTATTCGCAGTAACAACAGCGTACCGTAGGTTTTGAAATAATTTGCTTATGTTTGATGTATAATGTTAGTAATTATTATCATACTTATTTCAATAAATCCATTGTTATTATAAATTAGTATTTCAAAAGGTTGTTTTTATTTATTCAACAGATTATTCCATTTTATAACGTATTATTCTTTTAGAATATGACTCTTGAAGTCTATTAACAGTAATAATTTATTGCACTATGGCGTTAACGATTCATGACCGTAGCTTCGCAAGAAATCGGTATACATCCCAATTTATTATGATTGATAAAAAAAATTTACTATTAAATATTAACAACAGTTGTAACGTGAATATTTAACATCGATTTTTATTCTTTTATCACGTGCATTATAAAAAAAAAAAAAAAAAAAAAAAAAAAAAAAAAAAAAAAAAAAACAAAAAAAAAAAAAAAGTATCACCGTTTAAATCGGAGCCTTATTCTTCATTAAAATTTTGTGGTTGCACTTAAAAGAATTTTTGGATATTAAATAAAACTTAGTATTTATTTATTCACATGAGGGCATGCATTATGAGGTTGTGAAGTATTTTGCTACAGTCTGTAAATTTAGTTTATAACGCTCTTTGAGAATTTTTGCGAAATTTTGTAAAATATCTCCACATCGGAAGTCAAACTCTTCTGAGAATTTTCCGTGAATACATTGACAATTCGTCACAGCCTCCCACAAACATCTACTACCATTTTATAAACATCGCAATCTCTCAACTTTTTAATTTTACTTAATTAATGCCTGTCTATTATGAAAAACATTCATCAATGAATAGCGCTTCTACTAATTTCACTACTTTAACGTACAAGTAGACCATGTAAGAAAATTAAATTATTCGTCAACTACACACACTGTGATCTACGGTGTTCATAGGGATGTGCAAACTTATTGCAAACTAGAAAAATGAACTATTTTAACATTTTCTCTTAAATGATGCTAAAGAAGAGATTTTCAAATCATATTTAGTTTTTGAAATTAAAAAAAAAATATGTATTTGAAAATCAAGTACGAACACAATATATAAATTAATTTCCTCTTAATAAATTTTTTCTGGTTATATAGCTTGGGTGATTCGAATTAATAATAATAATAATGAATATAACTTGTTTTATGTTTCAATTTGTAAAGGATTGCAAATAATTGCTAAGTTTTATTAGACAATAATTTTCTTGTCCACAACTTATTTCTAATCTTTAAGCTTTTCATCATTATTGATTTAATAGTTATGTTTAAAATGTTTTTGTCTGGCTTATTAAAGTGCTTCAAACAATTTTTATTCGTACACTTTTCTCGTCACCCTTAACAATATTGAAAATTTATTAATAGAATTTGATACTTCTCCCATTCAACTGTATTGTATATTATCAACTTCTAAATAATTTTATTGATACAACAATTGAAAGTACTCATATAAATTTAAATGACTAAAGCTCCGTATTGATACATTTTTCTGTAATTTTTCTAATTTGCAAAAAATTTTTCTCCCTATTAACGTATACAAAGCAACATTGAAAAATTTTTCCATACGATATGATTAAATGACCCTTGAATATTTTTATATTTTTTTAGGCGGATGATCGGCGACAGTAACATATCACATATCGCTTTTCTGCAACTGCGAGTGTTTTTATATAATTTTTACGTGTTTAATACAATAATTTTAATAAATTTGTTTATCTTTAATTTAAAAAAACATTCGCGTGGACACTCATGCACGAGGCACAAAATAAAATGGCAAATTTACATATGTGTTTTATATATAAACAAGGCGCGCGCGTTTATATTTGTGTATACAACTTTTTTAAAATAATTTATTCTCTTCTCATAATGGCCAATTTGCCATGAATGCGTTTGGCAGAGGCAGAGCGAGAAACCTATAATTTATATCTGTATTTAATTTTATATCTTTGTTTTTCTACTTACACTTTACATTTCGCATTCGCGAGATCACGTATACTATTTATATATATTTATAATTTTTTTATGTATTTATATAATTGTTTCATTATATATGTATATATTCGCGATAATAACACAGCCATACGTAAATCAGGCTTCGAAACATAAGTCTATATTTCATAATTCAGTAATCACTTGGAATATTGTAATGTTACCCATGATTAAATATCAATATTTTTTCAACATTAAAGCTCACAACGATACTAAAATATTTATTTTCCAATATTAATGTTGTCCAAATATTACGAGCATTTGCACAATCACTATTTGAATCAAGCTTATTCAGTGCATTACAGCAATGTAATAAAAATACATGTATTGGTAGTCAAAATAATTTTTCTACAGTTCAAATCATAAACTTACAATTCCAACCGATTACTGGACTTGAACACACTTCTGACGTTTCAGTTAACCTTCGATTTCATCTGTCAGGTCATATTGTAGCTTCTGTTAATCAGTGAAACGAAAGAAAGCCAACAAGTTCTCTTTCGTTTTTTATAATTTATATATTTACGTTATATACATAATTTTTCACCTTTAGGCGGCAATGTGTAGCTAAAAATGTATTATAGTACGTATAAAACTACGTATTCTGACGACGATTACAGACATTGCTCTTTTTCTTTATTTTATAAATTCTTTCTATCGGGTTTATTTATTACACTACTGCGAAGGAAGCATATGAAAGAAAATAAAGCCTTATAATATCAATTAATTTTTATGGTTAACATTGGTTATTTATGCAGTATAGATGATGAAATTTTATCTGTTACTTGCAGAATGTGTGTACATATATGAATTACTACGATGCTATTAAAACAGTGCGCTCAACTGACTTGCCCAGCAAATGCATTTGTGTACACGCTTTACACTTAGCTAATAGGATCTTATATATTTTTTTTATTTTTTATTTTTTTTGTTACTTTAAAGATATATTTATAAAATATTGGTACGATTTCCACAAAATTGTATGTAAATACATTGTAGAAATCGTAAAGAGCTTCAAGATCTTTACAGATTAGCCTTTGACCATATGTTATGCGACCGTTTTTTAGATGATGATATATTTCTGAAAAATGTAATTTTTAATGTGAAATAAACATATTAAAATAATTGGCGACCAGTCATATTTTCTTATGAAAACAGTATTCCGATTTTCCTCCAAATAGTTATATTTTTTATTTATTTATTGAATACTATCCTTGCATCTTAGCATTGGTGGATGCATTAAAAACCTATGGTTTCAAATTCATTTTATTTTTTCCCATCTCTTATGCCTTGCACACAAATAAAACTATCGCATATCATTGAGTAAAAAGACCTAGGGTAGTTAGAAAAAATAAATGTGTTTGCTATTCAAACTATTGCAGTGTGTTTTTCACAATAAGCTTTTGCTGGGCGTGATCTAATTACATTCGGAAGCCTGACTGAATGTACATATCTTTGATTACATACATTATTTACCTAAATTTTATTTTTCATTATTCATAATGTCGCAGTTCAAATCATACCTTAACAGCTATGATAATTTTATCAATGTAACACAGTTGAGCCGCTACAACATATATTTAACAAGATACGTCATCTAATGTAAGTATATAGTATGTTCCTTTTTATCTAGTCGCAGACTTTTTTTCCTCGGATAAATATATACGTATATTGCAAACTAGATTTGGTATGCACTTTGGGATATGCTACGGTGAATCTCTAGAGGGGAGACTTTTTCTTTATTGTAACTTATCAGAATAATTTTATCTCTTTGGTTTTTATAACATTTCCTCGTCTCGTCGACCTTATATATTATATACTTATGTATATTAATCTCTTTTGCAGACTTTATACGTGAATCAATATTCATCTACATTATCTCTTATACATGTCTCGTTAGCATTATTCGCTTGCTCTTATATTTTTTATTTTCTCTGTACATTTATATACTCTTTCGTGTGCATATTATACATTTTAAAACTCGTCTATATTACAAATTTTACACGCGACAGCTTCATTGTTGAATTTGCTCTTTCCGAACCAATTGATCTTACTTTTCTGGAAGTACAAGTAGCATCGAGTCAATACTTCGTAGGAGGACAAAGCTTACAACTAAAATGATTATATCTAGCTTTTCCGAGTCCAAGCTTGTGCTTCATAATGCGAAATTTATATCCAACAATAGAATCATAAACGCAATACATATGTCACATTTAACTTAAATAATAATCACTACATGACAACGTCGTATCGAAAATAAATTTTCTTCTTAAAAAAATATCTAAAAAAATAACTTGTACTGATGATTCTTTGGTTATCAACGAAATTATAAAAATTATACTAAATTGCACGTATTAAAAAAAATTAAAAACACCGAGCAACGAATTTACAAGTAAATCGAAAAACTGTACAAACGCCAAACCAATCGGTAATTCGCAGCAGCCTTTCTTTGAACAAAATAAAAGAAAAATTATTATTTACAGCGATTCAACGATAACTCTAGATCGAACGATATTATCTTTATAATTCTAAAAGCTCGCCAGTTTCAATACAATTCGAATTGCATGTTTTCTTTTTTTTTTTTTTTTCTTTTTTTTTCATGTACATACACACATACATATTTGTCTATTCACGTATGCTCGATAAAAAATCGCCAGCTCTGCTACGTTGAAATCACCATCATCATCATCATCGATCGTCGGACGAAACAAACGTTGCGATAAAGCCGCCGTCGAAGCTCTCCCCGCCGGCAAAGAGTCCCTTGCGCTCGCGGGGCGGGAAAAACCCCTGCCGGGCGGAACTGGGAGTCTCGAAGAAGCGGGCCAACGGGTGAGCGCCGATACTACCAGCGTACGCGCGTGCGGACGGTTGGAAAACGATGAACGAGAAAAACGGCCGCCTCGCCGCAACGCTCGCCTCGCGCGGGAAGAAACGAGTCGCCGAGGGGAGTAGCCGGGGGGGAAGAACGGAGGGCCGCAGGTGCGCGCGCTGGAGAAGAGGAAGAAGACGGGCCGCGCAGGCGTGCCGGCTACGAGCGGCGATCCTGCGAGCCGGGCCGCTTGCCCGAGTGCCGGGGCTTGAGGGACGTCAGGAGTATCGACTGGCCGTTGTCGCGCGCGGCCGGGCGCTGCTGGTCCGGCTGGTCCCTGAAGCGCGGCTTGAGCGCGCGCAGCTCCTCGAACGCCCGCTTGGCCTTGGTCTCCTGGGCCGTCGCGTCGCGCGCCTGCTGCTCCTCTGAAAGCAGAGCGGGGGGGCCGTTAGTTCGGGGATCCGGCGCTCGCCGGCGGGGGGCTCGGGCCGCTCTTTTTCGCGCGGTTTTTCTTTTCTTTTTTTTCAAGCTGCAGGGAGGCTCGTGCGCGCTCCGCGCTGCAAAAAGTGCGTTCGTAAAATTACTACGAGCGCTGGAAATAATCCGACATAGCAGTTTTACGAAAAAATTTGTAGAAACACGATACAGCAAAATTACTACGTCCAGCATGGGTCGGATTATTTCCAATGCTAAGCGTAGTAAAATTACAGCAGCAGTGGTATATTTACGACAAATTGGGTAAAAATACTGGAAAATAGTATTTTTACGACACCGGACCAAGTGATTTTTTTACCGTAGTATTTTTACGAATGTATTTTTTCCAGTGTATGATAGTTTTTTTGCAGCGGCTGCTGAGGAAAGCTTTTTGCCATGGTGAGCTATGATTGGTCGGGCGGTATTGGTGAGAGTTGAATTTTGTTTTACGGAAACCGACCGACTTCAAAATTTTTGTTTGGGTAAAGTTTGTTTAGCCGTAATTTTCCATGATTTCAGTAAATGACGATAAATATTAGAAAGACTTATTTGTAGATAGTGACAGCTGGTGGTGAAAAAATGTTTATTTGGAATTTTCTGCGTGAATTGATGGCATGGAGATTTTTTCTCGTTTGAAATAGAAAACTGCTACTGAAAAATAGTGGTGAAAATCTTTTTTCCAGTAACATACCGAGAAAAATATCATTGGATCGTAGACGCAATAACTCTTATACGTTATAGAAAGACCAGAAAAAACTGTTATCTTATTTAAGTTGAACTGTCGTGTAGAATACTTGATTCGTATATTATTATTCTCTCTTAAAATTTAATAATTTTTTTCAATTTTTCAATAGAGAATGTGTTGTTTTAGTCTTCTCCGGTTTTATCTGGATGCCATTGCTGATATGGCAGAAAGTGGTAACCACTTCTATCATTAAGTATAACGAAATGAAGATATTGAACAATTTTGCATCTGAACTAAAGAAATGAAAGTAAGAATGATGTGCAATGTTAAAGTTTGATTACTTTGTAATAATGAATAAATTATAAATTTCATAGCGATTTCGGAAGAAAAATTTATTTGACAAGAAAAAGATCTTTTAATCATATTTAAACATCTCAAAATTAAAAATTTTTTCACTTTCAACTAATACCTAGAAATCAACGTTCTTTAAATATACATATTGATTTAAAAAAATCATGATAAACTACTGCTCTCAACACATTTTTTATCGATAAATTTGCTGGGAAGAAGCCAAAAATTTCGCTGAAAATTTTCTCAAACCTTACCCAAAAATAATCTTTATGCGGGTACTGAGAACATGAAAGATCAAAGTACCGGTTCTCGTAATTTTCGCGAATATGTAAATTCTGATGAAGTATCGCGTCTCGTATCATGAATTTTAAATTTTTGACTATTTACCAAGTTGAAAATGGGAAAGTCGAGAATTCTTTTCTTTAATAAGAATACCATTCTAGTCAGGTCTGAGCGACAGATTGCACTCTCACCAGATATTAAATTCAATCTCGAAATACAAATGAGATGATTTGAATATCTCGAAATGTTCGAGTGCTATAGCTACGAAAGCGCAAAAGACTAGTAATTTAATCACATTAAAATTTCTAATTCTTCTAAACTTTCGACTAACTAATTCAAACTTGAGTTTTTTTCATTAAGTTTTCTAAAAACTAATAGTGCAAATTTCATATTCATGCTGATAACTTACGTTACTTACTCATCTGTAAAGCTTTATTACAGTTTGTAGGTATACAAAGTTCATTTCATTAAACATCGTCCTTTTGATTGAAATTTCTTTTGATTGGATTCCAAATGTATCTTATTACACAATAGAATGAAACGTAAAATAAAAACAGAAATTGTTCATGGCGTCGAGAATGTTGGGATAAGACCTGTGCTGCGTGAAATATTATTCTACGGATTCAAGTGATCTCGTCTCGTTTTCGATTATCTGTTTGCTGGAATTCAATTTCCCTACACGCCGGACGCTCGAAATGTGCCAAGCTGTTCATGCACCTACCGAACGCGCACTGAAAGCGCTAGCATCAAGCTGAAATCGATACTGCTCGGTCCAAAGACAACATCGGCGTCTTCTTCTACTTGCTAAGGGTTAAAGTAGTTGTTCCCTATAATTTCATGGTTGTCAAAAATGTGTACATGCTTTAGTCGTAAAAGATGTAGCAATCGTCATATTATTGTATGATACCATCACTTGTGTGATATATATTGTAGATTTTTCAAATTTTTTCCAAATTCATGCATCAACATGCGGGGTGTATAAGAAAATAATATTGTTCGTAATTACAAATATTAAAATACTATCTGATTTTTTTAAACAAAGGCTAGTTTTTTTATCCAACTAAATGAAACCATATACATTTTTTTTTTTATTAAATTTTTTGGAATCCTTTAAACACCAATACATACTTTATCATACATGACGACAGTAAATACTTGAATAAACTATTCTTTATTTACTAAAATCAGGTGATGATTGACAATTTTTTAATCATAAATATTGTTATTATTTTGCACCATACAATAATTGATAAATTAGGAAAAAATTTGAAAAATCTACATTGTACCTCACATTTGTAACAGTATTATTAAATATGTATGTATATATAAAAAGACAATTATTGCATATTATTTAAGTAAAGTACATAACTTTCTTGACGTCCCTTAAATTATTGGAAACAGTTACCTTTTTCTTATCTTATCAACTTTTTTTTTCTTTGCAATGCATGTGAGCTAAAGCGAACATCTCTTTTTACAATTAAAATACTAACAAACAAATCCAACAGCTTCATAATAAACTCGTGAGCAAGCGTGCTAACTTGAACAGGTACAACAACATCACTACGTTTTTAATGATCGAAATGTGTACAACAGTATGACTAAGGTAAAAAAAGGCACTCGAGGCGTCAAATTGTTATGATTAAAAAAGCTCTACAGCGCAGGAATCACTGACCTAGAACTATGTCGAATATTACAACACACTATACTTATGAGCATGAGAACGAAAAAAGGTCGCAGATTATTGTGTCAAGGATCGCAGTTCTATACGTTTCAATCTACCGATCGTGTCGGTTTGTACAATCCAAGAGATGTTTTCGTTTGTAATAAATAACAAATAATAAGCATGATTTAAAAAATGAAGATCAATTGATGGTGTATGCATTTCTTAATACATATGAAAATGTACATCGGATGGTACTGGTAATTTTTAGACCCCGAATGCAAACATGTCTTTGAAATGTTCCCCTTTTGCTATACCACGTAGCAATAAATAATTTGATAAATTTATCAGACTTTTTAAAGTATATCCAAGTATGTGTCTTGAACCCGATACGTATTCTCGGTGACATTACGTAGACGAATAAAAGGTATTATTTAATTCAATTCTGACATATGCAAGTTTTCTATTACACAGTATTTAATACAGGATGCAAAACGTAGGCAGGTCAGGCGGTCTTTCACGTGACTCGGAAGCAATCATGTTGAAAACAAGGTATTGGTAGATATAGTGTATAGTGCAAGCGTGCCTGCCGTGTTGGTCGTCCCCTTGAGATGAAACCGATTAGTACACGTGTACTAAAAGTGCTTAAGACGTACAAGTAAGATAGCAGGGGGTGATAAACGCGTACGAAATAATGTCTGACCTTTGTGCGATTCTACAATTCTAGGTGATTTGCAGTTTATTGAATATTTTAAGATTCGATAAGGTGACTAATGTTTTTTTATTTAAATTTCTTTCATTTCTTTCAGCAAAAAACTTGTAGCACGATAATAAGGTGCTGAATTTTATACTAGCAATTTTAGATTTTTACCTTTTAAAACTAAAATAAAATCATGAAATCATGTTCTCATGCTGAATTTTAGATTCTTCAGTATTTTCTGTCAGTCCTAAAATTTAAATTATTAAGAGAAAAATTTAACAAAAAATTAATTAAGAAAATATAATTTTTGATTAAATGTTTTTATTTAACTGAAAATGATCTCAAAACATAAAGGACAGTATTAAATATATTTTAATATTCTTTTCCCCGTAAAATATTGAAAAAAATATTTATTTTTATTTAACATATTACTGGATCTTTAAAAATGTGTTCAAAAGTTTTTTTTTATTTATTGTAAAGTAATACTTTTTTACCTGGAATTTTGGCACAAAATTGAAAAGAGTATGAATTACGAACATTAAAGTGCGTTACGAATAAAATACGAATATATTTTATTTTTGAAAGTTAACTTTCATACATTTTTAGAAGTTTTATACTCTTATGAGATTAAGAAAAATAATTAAAATCCAAAATCAAGTTTTAGGTTAGGGATAAACGAACCATGCTCAAAATCTAAAATTTGGCTCACAACATATTTTTGTGATGATTTTTTTTATTTTCCAAGACTAAAATTCAATATTACCTGGAATAGATTTGTCTTTACTCCAACCATGGTTTTTAATTCAAAAGTTAAAAATTTGTTTTACTTACAGGAGTGCGACAATTTATTTTTGTTTAATGATTGAAGCTCATTTCTGATGAATTAAATCACAATCATAAGATTTTTGAGTGATTCTGTACGCATCAAGTAGTACAGACCCGTTATGGTCAGACATGTATTTCGTATTTTGCTACCAAAATGAAGTGTTTTGCTAAAGAATTACGATAGTCAAGTATACCTTTTGCAAAGCAGAAATTAGTTTTCCTGAATAAATAATAAGTTGTTTATCACTTATGGAAATCATCTACTAAATGCACGAAGGCAACTTAATGATTAATATAACACGTTCAACGGAATGATAGCAATTGACGTTTATGTCAACATAATCCGTCCGATGTACATAGCAACAAAATATCAACAACGACAAATGCTTGTATACATCATTCCGAAACTTTGGTAAGTATTCTTAAATAATGAGTGTATTGGTTCATATACCTTCCATCGCGTCACCGAAGAGCGATATAGGTAACTTGGATATGAAATTTTTGTCCTCGCTGGGATCTGTCCACAAAATACGGTACAACAGTCTTGCATTAATTTCGTTCATCGAACAACATAATAATACTTATGTATATATATGTATGGCAGGGTCTGATTCTCGCCTGGCGTAAAAATACTTTGACAAAAAAAAAAAAAAAAAACTGAAAGAGAACGATAAGAAGACGTGGGTACGTATACGTATGGATTATCGGAAAAGTGGCAGTTCCGCGCGAAAACTCGAAGCTAGTACCCATACGTGGCAATATTGCGCGATCCGGGCTCCTTACTCCCCTCAACCAAGATAAGTCTAAAGTACGTCGGCCGCTTCTCGGGCATGACAATGAAGCGCCTCTCGGACCCGAGAACTCGACAAAAGCACCCTCTCGAGTCTTATCGGAGACAGCCTCGGAATAGCGATCGCGCGCCCTGCGTAAGCTTGTTGTCCATTTTTTTTCGCTCCAACCCCACACGACGACGGGCTCTTAGGGATGGGATTCAAGTACGCCTCGTGCGTGCAGTCAGGGTGAAGGGCTGCGTGATCACGCTTGCCGAGCCGACGCTAAGTGGGCGCACGGCGGCGCTTTCGAGTTATCGCGTGGATCGGCCACTTTTCCTGTAATCAATCGAGACGTTGGACAACACGCGGCCGCTCCGGCGCTTCAGGGCTGCGCAAACTTGGCGGTTGCTTGCTTCCGCGGTTCTGACGCGTCGATTATTTTTGACGAATATTTTTTTCATTCATTTTTACTCGTATGTTTATTCTTTTGCAAATAAATAAAAACAACGCATCGAGTGTCAAAAAAGCTGCAGATGATTAGATATTCATAGTACATTTCCTACCTAGGGCAGAAAATACGACTACCGCGCCTGAAGGGCGCGGTTGTTGTATATTTTTCTGCCCTAGGTAAGAAAATTTCTTTTTCACCATACTGCGACGGAAGTAGGAACTTTTCTCCCGCTTCGCGGGAAAAAAATTCCTCCTCCCGGCGCAGGATTGATAAAAAATCGTTTACGCACCACGGGAGGAAATAAAGAATGCTCAGATCACACGTTTGCCACCCTCGGCTTCGCCTCGGGTAGCAATGCACGTGTGATCTAGAGCATTCTTT
>JAPYYV010011048.1:0-14511 GCA_030522625.1 Copidosoma aretas | reverse complement strand
TCCGATGCCGTCGAGCACAAAAATAGTATACGCACCACGGCCGCAAGTAAAGAAGCCTCAGATCGTCCATTTGCCATCCTCGGCTTCGCCTCGGACGACAATATTCGGACGATCTGAGACTTTCTTTACTTTTGCGGCCTAGGTACGTAATATACTAAATTTTCGAATAATTTTTTTAATAACACATAATACACAATTTCTGCAAAAATCTCATAGTATAATCTTTTGGCAGATGTCGGGATCATATTGGTTTTCGGCAGGAACCCAAACCAGTTTTTTTTTAGGGAGCTGCGAATCAGCAGCTATATGAATCATTTACAATCATACAAGACATGCACGGTTATTCATCTTATCACGAACTTCTTTATTGTTATTTACACAAGTATACTAGGTATTTATTCCTTGCAGTTAACGATCAATTTCAAATTGTGTGTACATTATACGATTTGTTGTGACTTGGGATTGCTGATATTTGTTGACAACTAAGACATTAATGGGAAATATTAACGGTAACTCGTTATTTACAGGAATTATCAAGAATAAAGCTTCAATATTTTTAATGGGAAATAGATGATGCATACATACGTATCTTGTGAACGTACAAACAAATGATGCATAATGCAGAAACAATTACAGCTTCTTCGATACTTTTGAACTACATTCAGGACATAATATCACTCGATTAACGTCTGGTTCATTCTAATTGTTTTATTACTTCTTGTAAACACAATAGAGGTTGCAGAACAAACGTATTACGCAAAATATTTGACAGCGTCTGCAAAGGCGAGATCAACAATGCAGGATTATGCAGCCACTGTAGAGTACTCTTCGGTTGGTTCTTGCAGTACCAACATCGGTATGGGGGAAAATATAAACTTTGACGAATGCAACTAGTTAGATTAGTATTTGGAGTTGGCATCATGAAAACCCCCTAGAAATTAATTCACATCAGCTGTTCGCAATTACTTCAGTTCTTTCGTCATTACAGTATCAGCTGATCGAAAGCACCTGTTTAACAACAGTTATCATAACATAATCAAGGCAGCAATCAGAAAGCAGGGGAGGTTCTATCGAAAAGCAAAATAGCAGACAATTTTCCTGAACAATCGAAATATGCTGCTGCTCTTATATGCTTTTTTATTTGCAATAATCTGTCTTACCAATGATGATGAAGGCGAGGATGAAGGCAGCGTTACCAGCGTAAGTATAATTTTATTGAAATTTGTTAGCCTACCTCGACTTAAAGTAGCACTTTACTCCCGCTGCAAGAAAGTAAGAGTGTTTAAAGTCAAGGTAGGCTGAAAAATCGTATGTGCAGCACGGGCGAAACTAAAGAATGCCTAGATTGCATGTTTGACACCCTCGGCCTCGCCTCGGGTGGCAATATATATGCAATCTTATATATATACATTCTTTACTTTTTCGCCCGAGGTGCATAATATACTATTTTAATCTGTCTAGGATTTTTACACGCATGTCATTCTTGCACTGTACGATCTTAATGTCGAAAATAATATGAGAGCTCTGAATACATATTTCTGAAAGGATGATTGAATTTTCGATTTTGAGATTCTTTGAATCACGATTTTTCTTGTTGACACATTCATCAGTCTTTGTCCTTAATGGAAAAAAAAATGAGTTAGAACTTTGAATGTTTTTATCGCGAAAAGGTTGGAACTACAGGAAAATAGCTTAAACTTTGTGAAATAGCACAAAATTTAGGGTAAGAACTGGTAACTCGAGTGATTTTTATTTTGAAATAATCAATAAAGAAAAATTACTATTTCAAGATGTACGGATGAAGCGGTCAATGAGCAGTCAGTGAGCAGCCAGCAGCGAAGAGACAACGATTACCTCTTGCCTAATATACGTCTGCTATGCACTTGAGCCAGCTTTGGCATCAAAACATATTATGCACGTTATTTATACGTTATGTAGCAAGAGAATAATAAAGTTGTCAAGTTTCAAGAAAATTATGTACAATTGTTTATGACCATAAATTATTTCGATTAATGCTTAACATGCCATGTTCACCTGAGTGTCACAAAATGTGAGATATACACAAAATATACTTATCAATGCTTAACATATTGAACAAACCTGACATCAGCAGAAAAAATGTTTAATTGTTTTACAGAGTTTGAAAGCCAATAAAAAATTACAGTATGCGAATATTGAAGGTGTACACTTGTATTAAACAGATATTGTATATGTCTACAGACAAAATTTCTGATGCGGTGATTTCCACACATATGAAATTGTTATTTTTTCATTAATTAGTTTTAGAAACTCATTGCTTCAATGTACAATCCAATTTCAAACAACTTTAAATTCTTCATATTTTTCTCTTAAGTGTTGTACAAAAAACTTACACCCTATTTTATTGTAGATCTTATTACAACTTCGACCGATACGACTGTGTTTTTTAAAAAACCTTTCCTACCTTTTTTTTCTAAGCATTTCTGGACAAAACTCCAAGAGTTAAAAGTTGATTGGACATCATGTTATTGGAGGGACCAAACAGAAATTGTATTCCTGATTTTATTGATAAAGTGGTGTGTGTTTGCATGCATGTATGTGACACTGAAAAGGTTAAAAAAAACATTACTTCAGCATTTGATGGCCAGGGCCAGGATAAAACTTTTTTTATGATCACTCAAAACTTTGTACAAATTAATAGTTGTAAGCGTGATTGCATTCTAATCAACTTTGAACTCTTGGTGTTTTGTCCACAAATGCTTAGGAAAAAAGGTAGGGAAGGTTCTTTCAAAGACACAGTTTTATCGGTCGAAGTTCTAATAAGATCTACAATAAAATAGGGTTTAACTTTTTTGTACAGCACTTTAGAGAAAAACAAGAAGAATTAAAAGTTGTTTGAAATGGGATTGTACATAGAAGCAATGAGTTTCTAAAACTAATTAATGAAAAAATAACAATTTCATATGGGTGGCAATCACCGCATAAGAAATTTTGTCTGTAGACATATCCAATATCTGTTTAATAGAAGTGTACACCTTCAATATTCGCATACTGTAATTTTTATTGGCTTTCAAACTCTGTAAAACAACTAAAAAATTTTTCTGCTGATAAGTATCAGGCTTGTTAACTTAAGCTGCAGCTAGCCCAAGTGCGTAGCAGACGTAAGCAATGGGGTACCCGACATCTGTCCGCCCCTCGAAAACGTTTGCAAGTTGGTCACACTTTTTGACTTCTGTCCGCCCCTCCGAAATTTGTTGATTAAGGTAAGGAAGTGCCACGAATTTATCGACCAGAAACCAGTGGGTGGTTTTAAAAACATTAGGCCAACACTACAACAGCAGAATATAAAGTGTCATAGTTATTATTAGCCCAGTGAGATAAATTGCAGTAATGGCAAACATATACAAGTTATATAGCAGGTAAAAAGCGGTGCTGAGTAACCGATCTCTCCTGCACTTCTGCGTGTTTATTAAATAAACAATTACTTTGGCGCATATTACACGGCGCTAAAAAATTCAGCTCGTTAGATAATTAAAGTATAAAATTTTTTGCACAAAGAAAAACTGCGCTAGGCAATCGAATCCTCCCGCATTTCTGCACGTTAATTTATTAACCGATTATTCTGGTGCAAATAATACGGCACTTACACAGCCAGTTCTTTTAAATATTTAAGTAAGTATAACATTTTTGGCGCAAAGGAGGACAGCGCTGGGCAATCGAATCCTCCCGCATTTCTCAACGGTAATATATTAACCAATTATTCTGGTGCAAATAACCCGGCGCCTAAAAATTTCTGCTCTTTTGAAAACAAGTAAATATTACATTTTTTGCGCAAAAGAAAGCGGTGCTAGGCAAGCAAATATTCCCGCATTGCCGCACGTTTATTAACTAACCAATGACTTTGGCGCAAATAAGACTGCTCTTAAAAAGCCGGTTCTTTTGAATATTAAGTATTTAAATAAATATAAAATTTTGTGCGCAAAGAAAAGCGCTAGGCAATCGAATCCTCCCGCATTTCTGCACGGGAACAAAAGTTACGGCTACTTTAAGCTTATAGAGATCCGAAAATTATATCATGCTTCTGTCGGTTTTCGGGTAAAATTATTCAAAATTCCTATGAATTTTGATTTAATTTAAATCATTTATGCTATTAAACGATCATTGTCATTTTATGTATAAATCATGATTTTTTCAACAATTATTTTTATACGTTTAAAACATTATGATTATAAAAGCTAATATTATTCAATGATATTTTAATTTTCAGATGTCTACAAGCTTAAACTAGCCGTAGCTTTTGACTAAATAAATATTTCATACTACACCAGGGCTCAAATTAAAGCTTGTTTCAAGCACTTTAATTCACGCTCGTATAAAGTTACAAATTATGATCGTATAACAAATTATCATAGCGAAGATAGTTAAGATCGAGAATTTATCATAAGAAATCAAATCATCAATCAGCCATACCTTTCTGCTCAATGAACATTTTTCAACAATCCACAGTTTAATTAAGAGATCGTTAAAAGTCGTTTGATTTTAGCCCTGATAGAGTGAAAAATATTAATCTGGTCGAGAGTTACTGCGGATTTAAGTGCCTGTTTTGGACATAGATCGAAACAGATTTTTAGAGATTGAAGCCTAAACTTCAATAGGCCGTATTTTTTGACATAATAAACATTTTTATTTCTATCAGTGCTTAAACAAAAGCTCATTTTAAGTACTTTAAGAGAGTTTTTACAGAATCTCGATAACTAATCTAGAAAAAAATATACAAGTAAAAGAGTGTACCCTGTTTTGCATTTATCGAATTTTTTCGTACTTTTTCATAAATTTTTGGAAAAGCTAAACAAAAGTTAGTCTGCTCCAACTTTTTGCACGTTCACGAATTTTCTCATGTTCTTGGGTATGTGAGGAAGAAAAAGAACCGTATCCCAGAGATGTGCCTTTAATTTTGCTTTTTTCAAAAACTGGGGACTCCTAACTGTATATTAAACGTGGAACTGCTCATATACGGAAATGCGAAAAACCTTGATAAAGGGTTAATAGCTTTTTAACGACCTCTTGTGCTAACACAAAAATTGATAAAAATTCTTACTATTGCACACAGTTACGAGTTCTTTGCAATTATGGACCAAAATAAGGCTGCCAGACCCAAAATATACAGAGTTCTCCGTCTGTACGGATATGCGCGTGTACGAAAAAACACAGTAAATAATTTATTCTTTATGACGACCTCTTGTGCCACCGTAAGAAGGGATAGAAATTCTTACTATTGCACACAGTTACGACTCCTTCGCATTTAGGGACCAAAATAAGGCCGCCAGACCGACAATATATACAGTTTTCCGTTTATACGTATACGTGCGTACACGAAAAAACAAAGTACATAATTTGATTCTTCTTTACAACCTCTTTTGCCACCATGCACAGGGATAGAAATTTGTTGATATTGCTCATCAATAAACGTTTCATGCATTTTTACACTACATAAAGGCTGCCAGACCCACAATGTATAGTATTTTCCGTCTGTACGTATACAAGCGTACACGAAAAACTAAAGTAAATAATTTTATTTTATTTTACTACCTCTTGTGAAACCCATTAACCCAAATTCAAAAGTATACGGAAGTCAACAGCTATACATACTTATAATGTAGTAGCGACACGAAAATGATATCGTTAACAGTAGATCCCAGTTACACTAAACTGAGTTGGAATGCAATAAAAACCCATGATCCTAGTTACATTTCTTATTTTCCATAAGTCTACTGTGTGTCTGCACACTGTTATTATAATATATATTACGTAAAAGAACGTTAAAGAGACAGGAAGTCAAAGAGGGAACTATAAATATAGCTTAGTAAAGCGAGGGGCTGTCCACGTGATTTAAGTGATTTAAATGTCAATTAAATCACTATTGAATCTTAAACCATTTTAAATCATCATAAAATTTTGTTTTTTCATAGAATTTCATTAGCAACTATTTTTTCTAATTAAACAATGTTTGAATTCAAATTTATATCTTCAATCATGAAAATTACAGTTAGTCGATCTGAACTTTGTGAATAGGCTCTATGTGTACACCATTTACTTCATTTCCAATAGTAGATAGTTACAAGGAATGATTTTGACACAAAATAAAAAAAAACTTATTTTATTTAAACATTCTTGAGCATACTAGCACCTACGATAGATGTTAAAATCAATACATGACTTTAAATAAGTTTATTTTCCTTCATCTTGTGCAGTTATGCGTTACACTGTCAATTATTAATCGATAAGCGATTTACATCCTAAACTTAAGTACTGCTAATGTCCCGAGCTTTTAATTACGAAAAAAATGTTCCATTGCGATCGAATGTGATTTAACCGTGATTAAACACAGATTTAAATGTTATTTATTAGTGATTAAATCTAAAGTAATGAAAATTACATTTTCACTACTGAATTATTAGTACTTACACTTAACGTTAGACAAGTTCTGACTGTGTATGTAAATGGATACTTTCTGCATGAACACGCAATTTCATGTTTGATTGAAATGTTCGCTATTTTTTTTATGTACAATGAATACGAAATAATGATTCACGACAAAGGTTGTGCGGGGTCCAGGCACTGCAGCCCATGGTGAGTGAGCAGGGGGCGACGCCTGGGGGGGACGGGGGGGGCACTGCTTACCTGCTGAAAAACACGATACGAGATGATGAAATGAAAATAAGATTTAATTTTGTATTCCTGAACTCTCAATATACCCTTACAAAACTTTTTTGTTAGACAATCTCCAAAATAAGACGAGTCTGAAGATTCGAGCGCTCGCCCAGAGCCTTTTCGAAAACTAAAATGAAATTTTTTTTTTTTCTCTTGACTCTGATATCATTCTATAGGCGTTTGAATATCATATAGGCACAATAAATTTAATCTTAAGGTGTTTATTTAATTTCCGCTTCAACGGAACACCTTTAAAGCCAATACATACAAAATTAGCTACTAAAGAGAGTTAAAGGTCAATAACAACAAAATTAAAAAAAAACCCTTGAATTTTGCCAATAAAACAGATGCTTATGTGTGTAAGCAATCATATTCTACAAGCTAAAGCTGTTTAGCATCCCGAAAAGGGTTAGGGAAGCAAAAGAGTGCCGATTTTTTAACGAATAAAATGATGATTTGAACAGTTTTTTTGCCAAAACTCTAATTAATTCTCTCCTTTCTTGGCAAATTTTTGTAAGTAGCTGCTAATATATGTAAGCAATTAAAATATACGAGCTTAAGCTGTTTAGCTTCCCGGAAAAAATTTGACGGGCGAAAGAGTGCCGATTTTTTACCAACAGACTCATTATTTTGAAGGTTTTTTTGCCAAAACTTCAATTTTCTGTCTCCTTTCCCTGTAAATTTTTGTACATAGCTGCAAATATGTGTAAGCAATCAGATCATACGAGCTTGAGCTGTTTAGCTTCCCTGGAAAAATTTAGCGGGTGAATGAGTGCCGATTTTTTACCGACAGACTCATTATTTTTAAGGTTTTTTTGCCAAAAGTTCAATTTTCTCTCTCCTTTCGCAGTGAATTTTTGTAATAAAGCTAATACGTCATGTAGATAATTTACCATGTATAACTAAAGATCACGTTGTTTTAAAAGATCGTCGAACAATGATTAAGTATTTTAAAGTAAATGTATCTAATTTTATTTATTTTTTTTATTACTAATAAAAGATTTTGTGTATATATATATATATATATATATATATATATATATATATATCAATAGCTAGAAAATATCACGCACATTGTTTGGAACTAACCATTTCCAAATATGGAAAGTTAGTATTACATATATCGTACAATACCAATAATCTTGTAATTACATCCAAAAACTTCAAAATTCGTTGTGATATGCATGCTATCTTGATATCTCTACCGCCAGTTATCATCAATAGTTGTCATCTCCGAAAAATTTGTATTCTTGTTATTAAAAAACATTTCCTTGAAAGTAATTGAATTGCAAAGCTAGCATATTCCTTAACAATCTATAAAAGTGTTGTACGAAAATATTTAACGGGACTGGAATCATATTCTTAAAGTTATAAATGTAACATAAAATGTTGAGTAGCACTTTCTTTAAAAATAAGCGTTCTCGGGCGTGGTGTAATTTTTTCTTTTTTATTAAACAAGCTGATATCGTAATATTGTATTACAAGTTATATATTTAAATAAGTTCAAAGAAAAACAGGAAAAGAATAAGTGTTCTTTAATTTATAGCGGAAAATTAATGAAAAAATAGTTGATATATCCCACAAATTTGGCACTCTTTCGCTCCTCCAATTTATTCCAGGAAGCTAAACAGCTTAAGCTCGTCTACTCTAATTGCTTACACATATTTGCAGCTATGTACAAAAATGTACCGGGAAAGGAGAGAATCAATTAATGTTTGGCAAAAAAACGGTTCGAATCATCATTTTATTCGTAAAAAATCGGTACTCTTCCGCCCGTTGAATTTTTTCCGGGAAGCTAAACAGCTAAAGCTCATAGAATCTGATTGCTCACACATAGTAGCAGCTATGTACAAAAATTTATCGGGAAAGGAGAGAAAGAATTGAAGTTCTGGCAAAAAATCATAAAATAATGAGTCTGTTCGTAAAAAATCGGCACTTTTTCGCCCGTTGAATTTTTTTCGGGAAGCTCAACAGCTCAAACTCGTATGCTTTGATTGCTAACACATATAAGCAGCTACTTACAAAAATTTGTCGGGAAAGGAGAGAATCAATTAGAGTTTTGGCAAAAAAACTGTTTAAATAATCATTTTATGCGTTAAAAGATCGGCACTCTTTTGCTTCCCCAACCTTTTTCGGGATGCTTAACAGCTTTAGCTTGTAGAATATGATTAATTACACACATTTTCAGCTGTTTTATTGGCAAAATTCAAGGGTTTTTTTTTAATTTTGTTGTTATTGACCTTTAACTCTCTTTAGTAGCTAATTTTGTATGCAATGGCTTTAATTTTCAGCTGAAATTAAATAAACACCTTTAGATCGAATTTTCTTGTGACAGTATGATATTTAAACGCCTATATAATGATATAAAACTAAAAAAAAAAAAAAATTAATTTTAGTTTTTGGAAATGCTCTGGGCGAGCGTTCGAAACTTCAAACTCGTCAAATCAGATTAAGTAAGAAGTTACTCGACAAATTCTTCAGAAAACATAGAATCGCTTTTCAAAAAAAAAAAACTATTACCTATACAACTATTTTCTATACAAATGCAATTATTATGTGTAAGTTAGTTAATAATTATACGAAATGTGCGTATACATTATAAAAATATACTGTAAGAATATTTTTATTGTTAATTTTGCTTTTCATTCTACTCTGCATTGTCATGTGGTAAAGAAATAATAATATAAATAATAATAATAATAAGAATAATATATCGCTCGAGATACTACGCAATCAAAAGAAAATTTTTCTGTTTCATTAATAACTATACTAACATAATTTCTAACTATTAATTAGATAAACAAATTTCTGTCATCATGTTACATTTCTTTGCAGTGCGGAAAAATTTTCCCGCACTGTTTTCCCGCAGAGTTAGTGGGAAATCGGATTTCCCACACTAAAAACAGTACGGGAAATATCCATCTCACACACACTATTATCAAAAATTTTATTAATTAAAAAATAATACAACGAATCTACTTTTAAAGTTATAAAACATGTCACTGACCATGTCAATAATATAGCTTGTGCCAAATATCATGCGATTTTTCCACAAAATTTTGTTATCAAGGACATTGTTCAGATAACGAAGCTTGAAAAAAAAAATCAAAAAATTATTTCATCCTTTTTTAATGATCATCAGATTTCCAATTTTTTGGGCTCACTCTTTTTCTTAAACGAATCCATTGGGAGTCATCATGGAAAACATTGCAAAAACTCGGATAGGCTTCCTAGAAAATTCAATTGTTTCCTTATTTTTCGTATTATTATATTAACTGAAAAGTAACTGCATTTTTTGGGAAACCTATAAAAGATTTTGCAATTTTTTCCGAGATGATTCTCAATGGATTTGTTCAAGGAAGACAATGAGGCCAAAAAATTAAAAATCAAATGTAAATATTACCCGATTATTCTTGTGCAAATAACACGGCGCTTAAATATTCAGCTCTTTTAAAAATTCAAATTTCAAGTGAATATTATATTTTTTGCGCAAAGTAAAGCGGCGCTAGCCCAGCAAATTGTCCCGCATCACCGCACGTTTATTAACTAAACAATGACTTTAGCGCAAATAAGACTGCTCTTAAAGAGCCAGTTCCTATGAATATAAAGTATTCAAATAAATATGAAATTTTGCGCGCAAAGAAAAGCACGGGGCAATCGAATCCTCCCGCATTTCTGAACGTTAATACATTAACCGATAATTCTGGTGCAAATAACCCGGCGCCTAAAAATTCTGCTCTTTTGAAAATTTAAATTTCAAGTGAATATTACATTTTTTGCGCAAAGGAAAGCTGCGCTAGCCCAGCAAATTCTCCCGCGTTGCCGCACGTTTATTAACTAAACAATGACTTTAGCGCAAATAAGACTGCACGTAAAAATCCGGCTCTTTAAATATTAATTATTTAAGTAAATATAACATTTTCATCGCAAAGAAGAAGGGTGCTAGGCCCTTTTTTCATGTTAACTCTTCTGCATTTTTGCACTTTAATTAAATAAACAATTTTTTTGGCGCAAATAGGACGGCGCCTTAAAAGGCAGCCGGTGATTAGTTTGCTTACTTTGATCGTGGTACGTGTGCAGTGTAGAATCAGTAATGCTAGAGCTACTACGTGTCTTCTTCACTGCTGCTGATTTTAAGTAAGTATGTTTTTTCTGTAAATTTTATATGGTTCTTGCTACTCCCGTGGCTAGCTAATATAGCAAATACATAGGTATACAAGCATGCAGCGCGGTAGCACGGCCACTCGACTTCCCGGCCAAGGGACACAGAAAAATCGTATACTGACCACGGTCGTAAGTAAAGAAGCCTCAGATCGTCCGTTGGTCATCATCGGCTTCGCCTCGGACGACAATGTTTGGACGATCTGAGACTTTCTTCACTTTTATCGCCTTGGGTCGTAATATACTACTTTTGTAACGCTATGAATATTATCGTAATTAATCAGTACAACGATATTTTAAGTAGATTTTTGGATCTTGTGTAATAATCTGATACGTATATAGTAATCATCTTTCCCACTTTTGCGATCATACAGTTGATTTGAGTCACGTAAATACTTTATACATACGTATTTCTGTATTAGTATAAAATTGAGAATTTCAATTTCAAGATTTAAATGATAATACTCTAATATAACTGATTTTCCCATATTTAATAAAATAAATTATTAATAACTTCATCACAATCATAAAATCTCAGTAGTTGTATGTATATTTTAGTGATTAGAGTAAGGAGAAAACGTTTAAAATATCAGTGAAACAAATTTGTATTTCGTCAAAGGGCTGAATTACAGTCTCTTTTTCATATAAGTTTTGTTTAAGGGAACTAGTTTAGTTTGTTTCTTGTTCCTGGGACAAATATTGTTCCCATTTTAATAATTTGATCTAATTTTTTTTTTACGAGCCTGTTTGTTGGTCAAAAGCGGAGGGGCTTTCCCCCGTACCCCCCCCCCCCTCTCCCAAGGGCCCTTGCTTCTCCACCAGGGACTGCCGCCCCTGGACCCAGCCCCACCTTTTATACTAAACATTTTTTATTAACTTTTATAGATTGAAATAGTCTTTGAAATCCATTGACTAATACTAACATTTATCACTATATTGGTCCACAAGTGAGGTCCACATTTTTCACACTCGTGTGATTGACTAGCACTCGTGGCTAGTGCTGGTAACTCCGGCCACTCGTGCTCGTCAATCACATTACTGTGAAAAGTCGTCCTGCTCGAGTTGCGGGCAAGTTTTCTTGCAATATGTAAAAGGAAAATAAGATGATGCATTAAAAAGATTAAGAAAAAGTAGAAATTTTTTGCATTTAATTGTTTCAAATTGTTCATTACGTACATTAATATATGTATACATACTGAGACACTTACTTGTGCACCAACATATTGACAAATGTTAGTATTAGTCAATAGTATTCAAAGACTATTTCGGTTTATTAAAATTAGTAAATAATGTTTAGTGAAAAAGGTGGTGCGGGGTTCATTAAGTGATGCTGGCCACAACTGTTATGTGTTTATAGTTGCGTGTCCAAAAGGGACTCTCACGCGTGGCAAATTCAAATATGTTGAAGACGTAAATATCTTGAACACAAGTTACTTCAACGAATAAACTTGCAATTTGAGTGTGCTTTAATTCACTAGTCCAACAATTTATTCTTCAATCACAGTTTATGTACGAGTTATATTTATTAATTTAAAATTATAATCAATCACACACACACAAACACTTTTGAAAAGTTATGCATTTCGATTCTGCAGTTCATAAAACGTGTTTACAACACGTATTCTTGACTTGTGCTTTTTCGTCCATATCAAAGCTTCCTCTACGAGAAAGCAAAAATTCGCCCGGCGGTCGCGTTTTCCATATTTTTCGTGTTCTAGGAGAGGCCTTTCTTTTCCAGAGCCCAAGATTCAGTTTTGGCCCTACGTGCTTTTTTCAGACCTAGGGCGACAAAATTTTGCCTGAGGAGTTGTGTGATATATATTTCGTGCCAGGGACGCACATCTCTACTATTGTGCGCAAAGGCCACGCTCAATGTATTATTTAGGCTGACTGTTGCACGACGTTATTTATGAATATGGTGCAAAGTACTGCTTTGCGGCTGTGATCGTATTTTGCGCCCGCATATCCCTTTCGGCACGAGAGCGGAATAGTACATTACGCTACCAGGGTACACAGTACAATAATGAGTAGTTGGTGAACATTTGTGCCCAAATCGCATATATTGTTTATCTTACTAAGGGCCCAAATCGTACTTTTGGGCCTAAAGCGTGCCCCGAGGGTAAAAAGAGACTGCTGCACTTTTCGCTTATGGTCAGAGATTGTAGTTTTCGCCACAAATGTGCATCTCTCCAGGGCTGTCCCTGGGACCAAGGGCGCTTGCGAAGTGCGTAGGGATAAACGGTATAGTTTTTGGCCACCCGACAGTGATTCTCCACGCGGGTTATTCTTATATCTATATATACATGCTCCATTTAAAAATACATGTGCGGCCAATCACTATCAGGAGGCCAACAACTATACCGTTTACCCTTATTCGCGACGTAAACGACTATTGCTCCCAATAGGGCGGGAAAGTCATTGGTAAAGATATTGTTCACGATAAAAAGGTTTTTTTCCTGTACATTGCAGTTGGTGAGTTTCAAGGTAATTAAATACAGAAAACGTTTCGCGTTCGTGCATTTCAATCTGATAGTAATTAACATTAGTTAGAAGATACAAAGTGGATTTTTTATTGACACGATATACCGATAGATAAATTGGAAAATTAGTGTTGAAAAAACCCGTGACGTATATTGTATATCAGACAATCGTAAATATTAACATAAACATTTGTATATACTGTTCGATTAGAGTATACAACTCTTTTTTTATGTATACCTGTACATTCATAATGAAGTATCTTAAAGTGCCGCGTGTTAAGAAAACCCGCTGCCAATTTATTGGCACAAAGCTTTCTCATTCACATGTCGTACTAATTTTTTACACACACACTCATCAAACTTCTTTTTTCTTCATTTACAAAGATTTGTTTTTTTTTTTTAAATTTCATCATCTTAACGATTTTCTATCACAAAAAATTCTACAACAACGTTCAGTTTCGAAATAATTTATTTAAAATAACCATTTAATTTATTAATTATAATTAAAAATATACAATATACTGCGTAGCGCGGATGTATCAATTTTATTGAATTTTGTATTTTTCTAAATTAATTCTTATCATCTCTTTGTATAAACAATAAATCTATTTTTTCGAAAACCAAAGTTTTAAAAATAATGAAAAATCGAAATTGAAAAAAGAGTTAATCCATCGAGGTTTTTTGGAGAAGTAATTTGTATCCCAAAACAAAAAAATTCCAGCTTCAGTGAAATCAGCCAAAGCAATCCTGATGATTATGTTTCTTTTTCACACCCACGCACATCCAGCTACTAAATTTTTTTAATTTGTTCTAAATGCTTTTTTTGTCTAAAATTCAATGTTTCTTCTGAATTTTTATCGTAAAGTACCCTAAAATAACAATAAATAGAATAAAAATCAGTTTTCCCGAGAAAATCGATTTTGAAAAATTGATAAAATCAAAATAAAAATGTACAGCAAAACCTACATTCTTTTCTGCAGCGGTGATAGGAATCTGAAAACAAAAAAAAGCCCTGTTAGATCAAAATCGGTGGAGGAAATCCTGAGATACAACCGATTACACGTGCGCACACACACACACATCCAGAGAGAGAGAGAGAGAGAGAGAGAGAGAGAGAGAGAGAGAGAGAGAGAGAGAGAGAGAGAGAGAGAGAGAGAGAGAGAGAGAGAGAGAGAGAGAG
>JAPYYV010011047.1:0-10996 GCA_030522625.1 Copidosoma aretas | reverse complement strand
CGCTGATGCTGGCGTACAAAGCTACACGAAAGATACAGATGTTAGTATAACTTTCGGAAAATTATACTAACATCTGTATCTTTCGTGTAGCTTTGTACGCCAGCATCAGCGCCATCTAACGGGACTCGTACTCTCGGATGAGTCAACGGTGTCCAAAGTACATGGTGCCCAGGGTAAATAGTACTTATGTTGTCTTCTAGAGTTTTATTAGAATATGTACCATATTTAGTCGAAACTCGTTACCCAAGAGTTTTTGGGGTCGTTAAACGCAAATATCACGGCAGTAACGATCTCCAAGGTGCCTGGTGCCCAGGGTGGTAGTCTCTACAACGAATCGTGGAGTTTCACAGGAATTCGTAACATAATTAGTCAAAAGTCATTACTCGGGGGTGTTTAGGGTCGCAGAGCAGGAATTTTACAACAGTAACGGACTCTGATGTACCTGGTGCCCAGGGTAGGCAGTATTTCCATCATCTCGTAGAGTTCCACGGAATTTGTAACATAGTCAGTCGAAAGTCGTTGCGCGGGAGTTTTTAGGGTCACGGAACAAGAATTTTACGACAGGGACGCTCTTTAAGGTATCTGGTGTTCTGGATGGACAGTATCTACGTCGCGCGTCGTGTGAGTATTACATCATTTTTACCTGAAGTTGAATACTTTATCATTCATTATACATTATAATATTATACAAAATTATTTGATTCAGGTGATCAGAAATATAAGCTTTGTCTTCTGGAGCTCAACTTAGCTTTTGTCGTTTTGCTTTTGAAGCTATACTTCTTATGGCAGGCCTTACTACGTTCTGAAATGCTGAAAACTGAAGTAATTTTGCCAGAAATCAAATATCTCCAGAATAGAAGGAGATAAAAATTTGAGTTTTTTCTATTTTGTAGGTAATAAAATTGCGAATCAGGGAAAAATAACGACGAATCCTTAATAACCTGACCTATAATTTGAGGAAAACTCCGTAATTATTTGAAAATTCATTATAACTGCTGCTATTAAGTTGATCAATGGTTTAAAAAAGGAATAAATAAAATTTTTTCATGTTATCGACATAAAAGTACATTATTAGCAGGGTTTTAATAATTTTTTCAAGTTCATACAAAACCTAAATATCAGTATGGACAGGATGTACTTTATCAGAAATCAAATATCTTAATATCGGAAAAAGATAGAAATATGCATTTTTTCCAATGTTTATATAATCGAATAGCAAACCAGGAAATAACAAAGCCGAATCCCTGCAAATCTAACCTAACCTTTTATTTTAAGGAATCTCCGTGAATTTTAAAAATTTATATTACTGCTGCTTTCAAATTACACATTGGTTTCAAAAAGCAATGCAGAAAAGTTTATTATGTTATCAACATAATAGTACATTATCAGTAACGATTTCTCGATTTCTCTAAGTTCATACATAACTTCAATATCAGCAATAACGTGATATACTTTGTCAGACATCAAATATCTCAAGATCAAAAGGAAATGAAAATTCTTTTATTTTTTTTCTAATTTGTAGGTAATATCATAGCGATTATTAAAAAATACCGACTGCATTTTGTACACCGACAAGCACGGTTGTATCGATTTCTTCACAGTTATACATAACCTTAACAACAGCCGTAATGTGAAAAACTTCGTCTGATATCTACGGATCGGACTAATAAACAAGATAGAAATATGCTTTTTGTATATTGTTCAGTAATGTAACAGCGAATCAGGTAAAATTACAACTACATACTTTAAATCATAACCTAACTTGGATCAGTTATTGTGAAAGATTGCGAAGTTTATTGGAAGTTTGAAATAATCCATTAACATTAAAATTAATTGTAACAAAATTACAGTCTGATGTTGAGGTTATGTATGCACTTGGAGAATTCAATAAGACCTTGCTAATCGTGTATTTTTATGTAATTAACATAAAAAAATGTTATTCATTGTTTTTTGAAACCAGTGATCAACGTAATAGCAGCAGTTATAATGAATTTAAAAAAAAATTGCTGCGTTTTCTATTAATTATAGCTTAAGAAAAGTTTTTAGGTTTTCGTCTCTATTTTTCCCAGATTCGCAATTTCATTACCTACAAAATAGAAAAAATTCATATTTCTATCTCCTTCCGTTCTGGATATATTTGATTTCCGACAAAGTTTCCTTAGTTTTCAGCGTTTCAGAACATAGTGCGCCTAGGTGCTGGTGAATCAACGGAAAAAACTTAAATGCTGGCCGGAAATTATACCCGATCTTCCGAAACGAGAATCCTACAAGGAGAAAATTTACTTCCTCAACGCTGATATACAAAGTGGTGACATCGTAAAACACGAAGTAAACATCGAGAATCTCGATGTAAGCGCCACATACATCGCGATTCTGGAAGTAAAATAAAATATTCCCAGATTCTAGAAGTACAGAAAAATTCACTTCCCAAATCCTGAAGTAAATTTTTCGTAAATGTGCAATCCCGATGCGCGTTCGCCGGTCAGGCGTACTTAAGGAATCTGTATCTATATTTAGAATTCCTACTGTATGTAGTCATTGACACATATGTGCTGATACATGTAGATATATACATTCCTGGTTGAGTAGATAAATGTATACAGAGTGTTCTGAAAATGTTCCAGGAAAACTATACTCGTCAAGACGAACAAAAAAGCTTTTTACCAAATTTCGATCCGATGCGTAGTTTTTGAGATATTGCCAACTGATAATCTGTATAATTAGTGAAAAAAAATACTTAAAAAACACTCGTAGCCTGTTATGCGATGCAGAAATTTCATGATTTTCAATTGACAATATCTTGAAAATCACGCATCGGATTGAAATTTGATAAAGAGCTTTCTTGTTTGTCTTGACAAGCTTAATTTCATCGTATAGTTTTCCTGGAACATTTTCGGAACACCCAGTATATTTGTCAAGATGATGTTATACAGCTGTTCAAAAAGACGATGGCAAACGATTGCGTCTTAATTTTCCACATGAACTAGAGGTGAAAATTTATCAGGGTAGGGAACAATCTAACCTACAACAGTGAAACTTGAGTAGCGGTTTCTGTTGAAATCAGTTGCAGTTTTTTATTTGTCAAAGCTCAAGCATTCAAAAAATTTACTGAAATGCAACTCATCTTTTTTCTCAGTAATGTGTTAATATAATATGATAAAATTAATGTTTTGTGAATGCACATATCTCAACAAAATCCATGGCAAGTGCAAACAATATTTTGAATCAAATCATATATTATCAAAAAAAACTATTGGAAAATAAATTTGGAATTTGTCTTTCTTGCTAAATTTGGACATGATTGATTTTTCTATAAATATACTTGAATACTACCAAGGTTTATGAAAAAAAATATTTAAATTTGATTAACTAATCAAATTATTTATCTAAGATTTTCTTCAGATATGTGCATTAAAAAACCAATAATTTTCTATATCTTTTACAAGAAAAAAATTCATAAACGATTCAAAATGCTATAAGAGAATCAATAACTAAGAATCTCAACTTTAATTGAGACCAGTACAGAGTATTTCTGGTGAAATATTCCTGGTTCTGAGCTTATGTGTGTATCAGTGTGTGGATAAAGGAGTAAGAATATAACATCAAATAAATATGAGGCTTTGGAGATAAGCTTACATGCACACAAGTCTAGTATCAGTTCGTCGTAGCCTATTGGTAGGGTTTTATATTAGAATCAATTGAAGTAAAGTATTCAAGGCACCTTTTCAATAAAATTTATGGACATATTTAAGTAGCATTATGGAATCAAAGATAACAATGATTCACACAAATAATTTGGATTGGTACGATGGCAAATGTATATTCATCTGTATCATTAAATAAGTGATTTTTCAAATTATTGTTTGATTATATTATATTTCCACATTACTGAGAAAAAAGTTGAGTTAGATTTCAGTAAAGTTGTTGAATGCTTGAGCATTGACAAATGAAAAACTGCAACTGATTTCAACAGAACCCACAACTCAAGTTTCACTGTTGCAGGTTAGTATTTTGCCTACGCTGATGAATTTCTTTCTCCAGTTTTTGCGACAAATTAAGACGCAATCGTTTATTATCGTTTTTTTTTAACAGCTGTATAACATCATCTTGACAAATGTATATATTCATCTTCTCAACCAGGAATGTATACATCCACATGTATCAGCACATATGAATTAATGACTATATGCAGTACGAATCGTAATTGTAGATTTATATTCCTCAAATGCGCCTGACCGGCGACTGCGCATAAGGATTGTGCATTCACGAAAAGTTTACTCCGTTATTTGGGAAGTAAATTTTTCTGTACTTCTATAATTTGTAAGTATTTTATTTTAGTTTCAGTATCGCGATGGATGTGGTGCTTACGTCGAGATTCTCGATGTTTAATTCGTGTTTTACGATGTCGCCACTTTTTATATCAGCTTTGAGGAAGTAAATTTTTCTCCTTGTATGTTGGAGAGATCGGAAATCAGGTTCCGGCCAGTGTAACATAACACTCGAGCAGGCCTACATAGATATATGACTGCGGAACTGGTACCTATATACAGAGATAATATAAATATAATGTATATACATATGTATGTATATATATTTATATTACCACTATGCACATATCTCAGTTTTCTAAAAGGGAAATAAACATTAGGCGTACAAATAGAAAGGTTATAGTCCACTTCGGAAGATAACCCTAATTTTCCATATTTTGTATGTATCATGATCAAATAAGGGCCGAAAATTTCAAAAAAAATTTTAGCATGTTACGACTATTCATATAAATGTGCACGGATTATTTCAAAATTATTTTATGCTGATATAAGCTTGAAAAAACAGAAAAAACGCTCTATCTCGATAGCACCAATCGTAAGAGTGTGAAATACTTCGAACAATTAACACGTCTGCAGCTTTATCATGCCTAGCAAAGAACATCAGTATTTACTAATTTACTCATCTACATATTAATTGAATAAACTTTTGGCATTTTCTCAATTTCCTAATCGAATTAGTCCAGGTTGTAATCCAGAATTCGTTGGAAAAAATATTTGGAGTCGGTTTTTTTGCATGATCTTATGCAAAATGATTCCCCAGAAACGAATCTGTATGTTGTCATGCCTAAGAGTTGGTCCAAAATTGTTTAAACAAATTTTTTCAAACAAATTCTGAAAATTGTTTATTAGGCCCTGGAAAAAACTAATTAAGGTTATTTGGAAAATTCTAAATAAAAAAGATCTCTTGCGAATTTTCTTTAAAGTTAATCTTTTCCGAAGTATTATTTATTTAAAGTTTGAAAAAATGCGAAAATGGCCATTTTCAAGTCCGAAAAACAACATGAAAAACCAGAAATTTCTTAAACATTCCTCTAATATCCCTTAACAAAGTTCCAAAGCGTTTTCGGATATTATTTAATTGCAGTCCCTTGATTTTTAATTGACAATCAAGCGTGTGCATCGTCATGGTCGGCTCCCGCTGGTCGCGGCTCCCATGCTCCATCTCTTTTCCACTTGTGTAGAGTACACAGACTGTACTGGTGCTCATATTTAAATAGTAAGTACCTTATTCTTCGATAGTAATTGTATGAATAAACTTGTAGTTATGTTTTTAAATTGCGAAAACTCAATTTTGCTTGAAAATTTATCAAGTGCCGTTATGAACTTCATTAGCCGGATAATGTAAATTTAACTGCAGAAAATTAAAAGGATCTGGATTGGGTTTTACATTTATTTTTTAATAAAAAGATGTACTTATGTTATAAAATAATTTATTTTAAAAATACAAAATCAAACGAACGAAAAAAAATTACAACGTGTATCATTAATAATCACCTTCTTCTATAGATGTAATATATTTATTTTTACAAATATTTAAATCACAACCACACAAAGCGATACAATTCAAACCACTTTTTTTACAGCAGCATGCTTTAATTTTACACGTTTTCTCACACTTACATAATAGCACAACATTTTCAGGTAAAGCACTTTTTGTCATAAATTTAGGCAATATATTATTTTCTGACTTGTAGTATCCCCATTGGAAATATAAATGTATTGAGAGCATTTTTTATGATATCGGAATTTTTTCGCTAAAAAACTATCAACATTTTCGTATATTGAAACTTTTGTAAAAACATCATGCATTTTTAAACGAGCAACTTTTATAAGTTTATCCGCGCAATCTGGACTAGATACAACGTAAGTTAGAGTAACTCCATCTTTTTCAGTTTGATTACAAATTACGCACTTACTTTTAATTTCATCATTAAAGCCTTCTCGTGGAGATCACAGTGAAATTTTTGATCCATTACATGCATCTTGCGATGCACAAACTTCATCTTCACCAATTTCTTCTTTCTGCAATTCAATTTCTGTGCGTCTAATCTTTTCTTCGCTTACGTAGGTGGAAAAACATGTTATGTGCCAAGAAAATGTTTGTTTTACAGCATTTGAATTGTACCTATCATTAAATCTGCTTGTAACACTATCTAGTCGACGAGAAGCTGCACTTTGCACCGTTAGATAGGACTCTGTTTTGGGATTCTGCACTGTATCGCGAACATCGTTGCAAAAAATACATGTCAAACTTCTTTCCGAACTTTTTCTTTTAAGAGGAACTATAGCGAAAGACATTATAATCAGGTACACAACACTTTTCACAGATGAACGCACAGTCGCGAAAAGCTAATACGAAACACGAGTGCCCTGAGCGCTTCGACCGTTACAAGCTGAACGAAGCTGACAGGTACAGTCTTGTATGCACGTGCGCTGTTTTGTTTTTGTCGATCATCTTGTCCTCGTGCTATAAACCCGTCTAATACAAATTATTCAAATTAGCATGACAATCTGAGAGAATGTAAATGTATAAAATACTATTTCAATATATTACATTCGAATTCAGGCTCAACTTCAAATGAAATTTTTCTTTTTAACTTAAAATGTATATATTTACATATAGTAATAATTTTCAATAATATAAAAGACTGCATAATTACTTATATTCATACAATTACTATCGAAGAATAGGGTACTTACTATTTAATGATGAGCGCCAGTACAGTCCGTGTACTCTACATGAGTGGAAAAGAGACGGACCATGGGAGCCGCGGCCAGCAAGAGCCGACCATGACGATGCACACGCTTGATTGTCAATTAAAAACCAGGGTATTGCAATTAAATAATATCTGAACTTCGGAAACGCTTCGAAACTCTGTTAAGGGATATTAGAGGAATGTTTAAGAACTTTGGAAACATTAAAATTTTTGGTTTTTCATGTTGTTTTTCGGACTTGAAAATGGCCATTTTCGCATTTTTTCAAACTTTAAATAATTAATACTTCGAAAAAGATTAACTTTAGAGAAAATTCGCAAGAGATCTTTTTTATTTAGAATTGTCCAAATAACCTTAATCAATTTTTTCCAGGGCCTAATAAACACTTTTCGGAATTTATTTAAAAAAATTTGATCAAACAATTTTAGACCAACTCTTAGGCGTAGCAATATGCAGAATCGTTTCTGGGGTATCATTTTGGATAAGGTTATGCAAGAAACCGACTCCAAATACTTTTTCCAACGAATTCTAGATTACGACCTGGACTATATAGCAGGATGACAGGATTGTCGTACGTTATTGAAAATATAAATTTTAACAAGCACTGTATACAGGTTATGCACGCTTGAGCTCGAACGGACAAACACAGCTTAAACACATTTGCGTCTCTCACTTTTCTGACCGGTGGCGCTGGTGGTACTGACCTTATTTGAATACCATTAATTCTCTGTTGCAAGCCATCAATAAAAAACTGTTTCTGAAAATTATCGATGTGAAGAATTTTTATCTCAAAAAAAAATTTTGTCGATCGCAATATTCCCCTTATTCCACCACCGACATCATGACAGATAGAGCCAGCTAAATAAAAAAATATAAAAATTAAAAAAAAATATTTTTTTCAAGATCCAAGAATTGCAATAAAAATCTTAATGAAACATAACTAAATTTTTTTCTGGCTCCGATCAAAGTAAACAAGAATTTTTGGCCATTGATCTCCAAAAACTGCCAACAAGATCTTTAGATATGGCAAACTTCAACCAACAAATCAGTATTTTGTTGAAAAAAACAAAAAACGGTTTAAGAATCATTAAAAATGGAAAAAATCTAGTCCCATGCTTTACTAAATACAAATTTTTAAGGAATATTATCGTATTGACTGTTTTATGTACGTAGGTTATGTTTTTACTTTAGGAAACCCGTGAAATTGTTATTCCTTTACCAATCTTACGTATATTTCAAGGTAAAGCGTTTACAATCGTTATATTTTATACTTACTATAATTTTTTTTAAATTTATTACCATTCCTTTATTAGGTTCTTTTCAAAATTACGAAGATAAAGCTTATGTTAGAACGTCGACAAACACCTCTTAATTGCGCACCTCAATATCTTTCTTCACCTGGAATGTATACTTTATTTATTTTTAAGTTTATGTTATCACAAAATCATCTAATGAAGTTATAGCAAAAAATCAGACATTAAGGTTATGTTTGCATGCTAACCAACCTTTCTGTTTGTGCGCCCAGAAGTTCCAATTCTCTTTAGGAAACCCTCAAAAATTGTTAGTTTTAGTCTATCTTGCTTCCTCTTAGAGGTATAGCTATTATTAAAATTTTCTGGTAATGTTTTTACAAAATTATTTTAAAATAATTTGTGTACGTCGGTAATAACTTTCTAAACGAGATATATTTTTTTGACATTTCGCAACTGTGATTTAATGAACTTGAGCTAATAAAAGCAGAAAGTTTCTACTTGTATGTACGGAATGTGTATAATTATACAGGTGTATATATGTATGGTTATATAGGATGCATGTACACATATACGAAGTGACCATTTAGTATTTACTTCCTCACCCCCTTTTTTTTTACCTGCTGGTCGTAGGTACTAGTAAAAGATACCATATAAGTAAAATTTGATGCGCTTTCTAGCGGTGCTACTCAAATTAACGTAGCATCAACCGTTCCTAAGAAAAAAATTTTAATATCTCGAAAAAAAATATTTGGTTAGATTTGATATTTTATTCGATTCCTTGGACATAATGGGGGTCTATGTGCACGTTCACATATATTTTATACTCATAAGATGTACTATTGTACATAATTACATTGGTCCATACTTTAAATGATTGCCTGGAATGTTAATTCTGCGTTCTCGAGTCATGTCAGCTAACTTCAATCATAAGAAAAGCGTACTGTATGTTTTTGTTGTAGGTCTGACTGTACAGTGAAGTATGCAACTCGAGTATAAACACTACTTGCTCTATAATTCAAGGAGTGATAAATTCATAATCAATTTATTTGTGATAATCATACTTTACCTTTTTAAACTTTATTCTGTTATCTATATAACAATTTAAAATTCTTGGGTTGAATTTTCCAATATGTTGAAGTCAGATATTATTTATGCTATTGGTTCTAGGTGCAGTGATTTTGAACAATGCTTTCTGCCGTCCTTATTTTTCCTGATTTCAAGAGTAGCGAATCTTTAACCTACGATTCCCGAGGTCCGAGATAACTGCACCATTAAACAACGCAGTTTTGATCAATTGAATCGGTAATGAAATATTTATTAACTTTCTTTTATAATTTGTGCATCATCAAGACGTATTGAGTAGAGCTTGTATTTGAAATTCTACAAGCCTACCCTCGCATTGTCCAGACTATGCTGCCACCGCGCAAAACTTACCCTTCTGGCCACGTACAGTGTGGAAAAAAGTGGTTTTTTGGGTAAAAAATCGATTCGAAAGCGAGTTTCCAAGTAATTCAAAAACAAAAAATGTAGCCATGCTCGTGAAATCATATGCTATAAGAATCCACTGCGGAATTTGTGAAACTAAAGAACATAACCTGAAAGAAATTCATTGTCACAATAGTTGTAGAAAAACTCTCTGAGATATTGGAAAAAATTATTGAGCTTCATTTTAAGTTGCTTTTAAGTGACTCGCAAGCGAAATAACCAAATGATTAAGTAAACTGAAATTTTTTTAATAAAACTTGACCTATAAAATCAAATAATTTTTTTAAATTCTGTGAAAAAACCGGGATGTATAGAATAAAAATCGGTTCAAAAGCGAGTTCCCAAGTAATTTAAAAATAAAAATATAGATATGCTAATGAGATCATATGCTACAAGAATCCACTGCAGAATTTGTAAAACTAAGGAATATAACCTCAAAAAAAATTCCGAATCAGATAATGAGTTTGCCCGCGGATCACTCAAGAGCAACTTAAAGTATAGCTTAATACTTTTTTCCAACATCTAAGAGAGTTTTTCTACAAATTTTGTGACAATTTTTTTTTGAGGTTATGTTCCCTTGATTCTTGCAGCATATGATTTCACGAGCATGGCTATATTTTATATTTTCAAATTACTTGGAAACTCACTTTTGAATCGATTTTTGTCCAAAAAAAAACACTTTCTTCCACACTGTATCACGTTGCGACAGAGCGAAATCAGCTCTCTCCTGTTTCTTGCTTCATAGTTGATGATCCTAAGTTTATTTTGTTAATCCTTTTTTTTTTTTTTTTTTTCTACAGTTTTTGTGTGCTTGGTTCTCACCCTTTCCTCGTCCAGGCCAAGCCGCTCCATCTTCGATCAGGTAACGCCACCCTCTTCTCGTCCTGGCCAAGTCACCCTCGACTAGGCCAGGCAAGGTTGCGGTAGAGAAAAAGCCGCCCCCTTCCTGACCAGACCGCGCTGCGTGTGTGGAGTGGCCGGAGTTGCCGGGAACGAGTGCAATTCAATTACACGAGTGCTAAAATCGTCACGCAAAAGTTGCGTACAAGAACTTTTATAGGTGTGGAAAAAACTGATTAATGCTCAAGCAATTCCAGATATCTAATAAATTATTTTTACCAGTAAATTAATAATACTTACACTTTTAGTTCGACACTTATAAGTTATGTATACACATGGATACTTTTTTATTGATCACGCAATTGTGTATTTAAT
>JAPYYV010011046.1:0-11630 GCA_030522625.1 Copidosoma aretas | reverse complement strand
GAAACGTTGCTAAAATCAAGTGTTTTATTTGCCCCAAAAGATCAACAAATTCGACTTATATTTCTAATAGGGGTAGTCTAATAATACGAATATCCTAATGGCAGACTTAATAAATATGTTGGGGCCAGCAATATAAGGTTGAACTTGTAACAATCAGACTATGTTAAGCTTTTTAGGTGTTAACCTCTTACACCTTACGAATTAAGTACAAAATGTATCATAGAAATATGTTGTGATAAAAATAAAGGTAATTATTATTCTGACAGACAGAAGTTTTCCGAAAAAAAAAAACAATAAAAAACAGTCGCACATCAATAACATAGTCAAAACGGTAATTAAATTCCTATCTATGCTTGGGCGAAATAACTGATTTAGCCAAACGCTGGAAGATCTATAGATTCGACCAAACTATACAAAAATCCCCAATTTGGCCAATTTCGACACCGCATTGTCTGTTTCTGTTTAGTCTGGAATGTTTATGATATCGCTAGTGCATTTTTAATAAAATATTTTATTGACATCGAGATTTACTCTTGTATTTTAGGTACATCATTTTATTTAAATTATATTATTGATATCTGTTAATGTGGTGTCTTTTTCCACAATATTGTGATAATAGATAACAATTTTTCTGCACATAAATTAATCAACAGATTTCTTTTCATTAAATTTGCGTGAATCGTGAAATGGTCAGTACTTGGCTGGAAGAGTACTAAGAATAATTTTGTTTATCAAAGAAGAATAAAATTGCTTACACGTAGGCAGCGTATGTTGTGCAAATAATTTCTAATATTATTTATCACTCGTGGTATATCTAAAAATACAGCAACTTTTTAAACGACATCCAAGAAATGTTGAAAATAATTTTTGAGATTCACAAAGTAGCTCGGATACCAAGCTCATTTGCCATGTTTTTGTTATAAGATGCTTCATTAGAAATTCCCCGATACAGTTTGGCTTTTTCAATTTTTTAAATAAGCGATATCTTTTAAAATAATTTTTCTTATTCTTTCCGTCACTGGATTTTTTAAAGCTAAAACTTCAATCGCTTGTGTGTATATATATATATACTAGTAGGGCTTCGCCCCCTGCGCGCTCCGCGCGCCAACCACTAACTCTCAATATTTTTATTCTCATGTCTGAATATTAAATACAAAAGCTTATTTTTAATACATATATATGCGTACAAACATAGATAACCAAAGTGATCTTATAAAAATTTGCTAATAATTTGAAGGGACTTAGCCAATACATGAAGCAATATATAAAATGAGTTCAATGATTTATCAAATAATAGTTAATAATTAAGTACTCTCTTATTGGTATTTTAGGTTGTTATAGATACATATGTATATGTATCCAATATTTACGGATTTATTATTATTACAGAAACAGTTATGAGACTTTTTCTGTATTTTTTTAACATATTAGAATCAATTATAGATATTTGTTCATAATAAGATGTCATTTTAAAATATTTTTTTTAATTTTTACATTAAATCTAAATCATTTATTTTATCATTTTTTTATTGCTCATACGGATTTTTATGTACTTCTACATTTCCTTCATTTGTTTCATAACTAATAAAAAAAAATTTTATTTTGTTGTATTAGCACTAATATTATTTTCAATAGAGTAACTTATGTAATTGATTAAGCATAGAACATCATGCTAGAATTTCTTTTGACATTTATATCATATTATAATTTATAACGCATACCATATCTTTGAACTTTAAATCTTCACTGAGCTTAACTTACTTGTACGGATTGGGAAAAATCTAAAACAATAATAAAAAAATAAAATCGATAGATTTTGTCTTGCTCGTCGTGATTGGGCTATAATTTTTTTCTCTAAAACCTTTTTTGTGTTGAAATATGTCTTTGTATTTTTATGTCGTCTCACTGAATTTCGCCACAGTTTAAAAAAATAAAATGTACGTGAATCAAAAGAGCAACACTCGGACCATACGTCTACAAATTTTTAGAGTAGGAGAGCAAAAAATGCGTAAATGATCAGCAAATAAAGACGTTGACATGGGTCAGTCACGCTTGACAGACAATTATATAGTTATAGTACAAACTGTAGACTCACTGATAAATACTTGACATTCATCAAAACATAGCTTACGTTATGTATAAGTAGAAGTCATAAACTTTACTTGATCTGCTGAATAGTTCACGAACAATAGAATTTGCAACTAAAAAACTTTAAAGTTTCAATTTGTTCTAAAATTTTTTAAAGTTTGTACATGACCGTATTTGACTTTACATACTAACATAATCGTATGTCAGTAGGCTGAGAGAGCAAAGCCTCTAGACAAACAAGAACTTTTAGATTGTGTGCAAGAGTATGTGAAATCATTCAATTTGAAGAATAAGTTTACCAATGGAAGACCTGGACGACACTAGACAGAAGGTTTTTGCAAACGTCACCCAGAACTCACAATAAGGATGGCTCAAAATGTAATCGAGGCACGGGCGGAGGTAACTGAAAAATATTTGAGAGAATGGTTTTTAGGAGTCCGGTCGTTTTTGGGAAGTAAAAACTTGCTTACCTTAAAACCTTCTCAAGACTTTAATTGTGATGAGACAACTGTAGAGTTGTGTCCAAAAGCCATAAATGTAATTACGACAGTGTGATCGAAAAAAGTGTATAAGCAAGTACGGTAATGAGAAAGTAAAACTTCACTACCATGTTTATGTACAATGTTAAGGGCACTTGCTCCCCTCCTATGGTAATGTACAAATATAATGGTTCTAATCTAGAGAAAGTCTTAATAAATTTTTTACGTGATTGGGGCTTGGGAAACTCTAAAAGTGGTTGGCGAGCCACTGAGACTTTTTATGAATACATAACAAATGTATTTTATCCTTAGGTAATTATAAATGAGCCTGTGTTCCCCATAGTGATTTACTTGGACGGTCATTCATTCCATACTTCTATACTACTGATAAGATTCTGTAAAGATCACAATTTTGAAATTCTTAAAATGTTTTCTCTCTCTACTCACATATATCAACTGTTAAATGTGTCTTTCTCTGCACTTTTCAAAGCAAGCTGGGCAAAAACTGTCAACAAGTAGATAACAGATAATAATATAAGTCGTCTGAGAAAAGAACATTGTCTGAATGTTATCAAAGTGACACTTAAGAACCCTATAATTATTTACGTATTTGATAAATAACAAAATATTAAACACAATGACTGGCGAAACTGTGATTTATTATAGTGTAGATTATGCAACTTACAAGGAAGTTAATAGTACTGACGATAACATATGCAATAATTTTCCAATGGAATATCTAAATTCTGTTCGAGATGGTCTTCCGCCTCATGAACTTAATTTAAAAATAAATGCCATTGTCATTCTGATACGAAGTTTATGTATTTCAGAGGGATTATGTAACGGATCAAGACTTAAGATAACAAAGTTATTTAAGTATAACATTGAGGCTGAAATTATAACTGGTGAAAAAGTTGGGAACATAGTATTTAGTCCAAGAATAACTTTATCCACTGCCACTTACTCCTCATTATCTTTAATTTTATATAAAAAACTATTTTTCTTAATGTTAGCATTTTCTGTGACTACAAACAACTCGCAAGGTCCTGATAACCTAGGTTGGTACTCAAAAAGGCCATTTTTTTCTTACGGTCAATTGTATGTTGCACTATCTAGGTGCAAGAATCCGAAGAATATGAAATGAATTAGAAAATTCTAACGAAATAGAATAATACATTACGCAACTAGTGTGAGAAGAACGTGATTGACGCATGCGTGTTAGTTTACGCCCGAGTGGAGCGAGGGCGCTCACCTAACACAAGTGCGTCAATCGGGCTCACACGTGTTGCGTATACTACTTTTCGACAAGAGTGCCGCAGGGCTCGACCAAGTCAATGTTTTACTGCATCACAATCTAATTACTGTCGTTCGATCGTAAATCGTTCGTTGATTCAGTAGTTTTTCCCATTCATGTATCTATAAACGTATAAAATAATCAATCGATGATGGAACACAAATATATTTAACATCAAAATGAAAGTTTTTATTAAAAAAAGAACATGCGGCATTTGGTTCAACAAAATAATTATTTCAAGTTTTACAAGTAATTTTTATTCATTGTGTATGATTTCAATAATTATTAACATTAATAGTGACGTTAGAGTCATTTTAAACAAAAGAAACATGCCCCAACCAACTGGACTATCGTTATCCATGTTTTCTTAATCGAATGCAAAAAACTGACAAACAACTTAGATCTATTGAAACAAAAACAAAACGACTATCCGATTCGTTCACGATAGGTAGACTTGCGACTTGTCTGCTTGCTGGTTGAGAGATGTGTATCTTCCTCCCGCTACGCTTATCCCGTTGGTACTTACCTCAATCACAGCCTGTATCAGATCTATACACATTAGGTTAGTCGAGAAGTATTATACGTGTAGGCGCTGCCCACATATCCATAAATACAGATATATTACCGACGGTGCAAATTTCCCTGCGCACGCTGCTAGAAGCGTGCGTAAATCGAGGTCTTTAGAGCCACAACATAGTGCTCTTAATTCGAGCCCCGTGCGTGGCGTGTCGAAAAATATTGTTTGAAGTGATGTTTTGTATAATGTCGTTTAATGAAATCCAAATATTAATCATTTTTTTTTGACAAAATAATAAAATTACACTTGTATCGAAAATTTATTCGTTAAACAAAGTGTACTTACGTGTACACACTGAAAAACACATGCACATGGAATGCATAGCAAGTCTACCTCTACGTGGTGCATTCTAGGTAATGCTGAATGACTTGCATTAAGTTAATTGAATTAATTATTTATTTTAATTAATATTTAGACAACATTTTTGCATACTTGGTTACATTTATATTATGTTGCACTGAATAACATGAATTGTATAGATGTGTACTTAATAATTTTTTCTTTAACCAATTTAAAACTATTTTGAATAGGAATTTAAAAAACATTTTTTAAACTCTATAATTTTTTTCACACTATTTATATTTGTCTGATAGTGTTCAATAATTTTAGAGAAATTTCGAAGTAATACATGGTAATAGGCAACGAGAGAAGCTGCTTCAGCAGCATTCAGGTTTTTCGGCAGTGTTCAACAATGTAAGAGAATAGTGTTATTGCGATATTAATTCCTATCGGATCTCTTTGGCCATCATCTGAGATATATGAGCGTAATCCTCTAGTCAAAAATTCATATTATTAGGTTATAGAGGTATATGATAGCTCAAATGGGGGTCGTGGGGGGCCCTGGGAGGGGGAGGGAGGACGTGGGGGGCTTTAACCAAAATGTAGGGCGGCTGTGGGGGGGCTGTGGGGGGCTTTACTATTCAAAAACATGGGAAAAACAACACATTTTTACGTTATATTGTAGTAAGCGAGGGGGATCGTTGGGAGTCAGTGAGGGGCTCTTCAAAAAAGTGTGGGGGTCGTGGGGGGGCGTGGTGGGTCAGTGTAACAATTAGAATATGTGCAAAAACAGCATATTTTTTCCTTATTTTTAGGCAGAATTCTACGTGAAGTAAAAATAAGGTAGAGGGGCGGGGGGGGGCGAGGCGGGTCCATGACTAGATACGTATATCATATATATCTGAACGTGGTTAAAATATTATAACCAATGCATTAGTTGCCGGATTTCTTGTTATCTCGGCTATTCGTCTATCTTCTCCAAGATTAACTGATTCCATGTAAAGAAGATTTGTCGAGGACATTGCGACCGATTATCTTAGAGTCATTTAAGAGTATACGGAACCTAAATAATATTTAATTTTGTAATGAGCTTGTATTTGGATGGTGAGCTAATAATCAAAAGAACGCAATGCATGATTCATTTATTTGGATATTAATAACTTTTACATTTCCGTTTTGCAGGATGAACAATCTGTTTCGGCGTAACTCTATACGTTCAAGTAATCTTATGATATTAACAAATTTTTTCTAAAGATGTATCTTTATCAGAAGCAATTATATTGTTGCCTTTTTGTTACGACTAGCACAGCGACATAATTTTTTTCTTCGCAATGTTTTTCTAACGCTTTTCTTTTTGCGCTGTTATTTTTAAAGGAGTTGCGCTACCTTCATGTAAAACGATAGTTTTTAGGTATGATCTTTTTTATCAAGCGCTTTAAAAGCTCTTGTCTTCTGGAGTAAAAGAATTTCTCTCGCTATGCTAAGTATTATTGAAATCTCTTTACCAATTTTTATGGTCAACTAATTTGTGGTTGACATCACCAGCACTATTGCATATGATCAAATACCTTGGATTTTTGCAACGAATAAACTAGTGTCTTACAGCTCATTATTTATTGTGGAGTGCAGTAACTCAAATCCACTAGTATTTAACTTTTGCTCATGCTCAAAACATTCTACCTTTCTACTGTCACATTGTACAGTCACATATCTATTTGAAATATTAATGCACCTTATAACAAGTATTTATCATAACAGTAGTGGTAAACAGTAAGTATCTACCGCTAGAAATGTTTTTTTCTGAAATTCTTTAACTTTGAGGAAGATGTATTGCATTATCTCTGATGTCTGTAAAAAAAATATAAATCATGTTACATATCCATTAGAAGCGATATAACATTTTAGACATGTGAGTAAGATTTCATTGCAAAATTTATGGAGACTTGCCGACTATCACTAATACTTTGAAGCAAAATCATTTTAAACTTGATGAAAAAAAAAACACAAAATAATATTTTGAATAGTAAAATAGGTAACTTGGACCTGAAAATCATGCATTTTGTATTTACTCAATCTTTTATGGAATAAAAAAAAGCCGCGTTTAGCAACAATTTTGTGACTTGTACTCATTGATTTCACAACACATTTGAATATTTTCGTAGCAATCTGTTGTTGCATTGTGAAACACACTATTTCCATCGTTTTAGATTTCCATTAGAGTCTCTAAAGAAGAAATTTGTACAAATTAATCGCTAATAAGTTTTGAAAACTTGTAATAACATATGGTAATAATTTTTTGAGCGTAATGCTAACACAGTACCTCCTTACAAAACATCTAGGGAAAACAAAGCATATCAGTACATAAATAAAGACAATATACTGGTACGATGTATTGTTAGTGAGGCGTCTCTACTTTAGCGGCAAATCACTTACAGAGATGAAGGCGTTACGTCACAGCTCTCAATACTCACACATCATGGCAGAATTAGTGGTGCCCCGCTAGCAAAGTCGATAGCAGTATGGTAGGGAATATGGTATGAGCTCTACGTCTCAACTTCAGCGGTAATTTGCATACAGAGACAGAGACGCCAGGCCGAGCATCTGCTAGTCTGGCACCACTGATATTGCTACGCTGGCACTGTGTTGGTATTGTGAGCAGTGGCGTAGCGTATCCCTACTGTATACGAAAATGGCCAGTAAAGTCAGGACACGATGTTTGCACTACTCATAGCAGCCGAGAGTAATAATTTTCTCAGTGTTATGTTGTTTATTTGTCGATGATCTGTTTCCAGACTTGTTCTCAACTCAACGCTTACTTGATTGGAAGATACCGTGTATAAAATATAAACGTATAGTGTACATTACTTCTGCAATCGATTTGTTGAAATATAATGTCAGCATTACGCTCTAAAAATGTTTGCTGCGTAGAAACACAGATAAGTTGTTAAGGCATGACTATGTATTTTAGTTTTCACAAATTATAATACTTTAGCATCCTACTGATATCCTCCTTAAAGAGCTACAATATATATACAAAAAAAATATTTGTATAAGACAATGAACAAGTAAAAGGTAAATAATAAAGAAAGAAATACGAGCTACCCATATCATTGTAAGAAAAACATATTACAATTAGAAGTAGAACGTTATGCACTATTACATATTCGTATTTGTAGAAAAGAATCTTAAAACATATTCAAACGTCTTTATTTTTGAAATAACATGATTAAAAACCACAAAGTCGCGGTATATGTAGTTATCCTTGGTTGGCCAAAATCATTTTGGAATCTTTGGAGGGTTCCATACTCCCTGGGGTACAGGGAAAGTTTTAGTATATATTAGATATGTGGACGACTGTTTGCTTATTCTAAAGACAAAACACATGCAGAAAGTCTCAGATCGCTTCAATAGTTATGATCCTTGTGTCCAGTTTACTATTAAGATAGAATACTACAGTTCCATTACCCTTTCAGAGGTTATTCTAACACGTACATCTAATTATATTTGTAATATTGATCTTTGTACGGAACCTTTAGCTTTTGTGAGGCTGTTAACTTTCTTTTCTACAACTCTGTTGGCCATCATAGAGCCATTGTATTTCGGTAATTGACAATATTTGAAATTTAGCTCATCCAATGTTCAAGAATAAAAATATTAATGATGCTAAACAGCTATTTTATGATAATGCTTACTTCCCTTTATTCATATACAGATGTAGAAGTGCCACAATTAGTATGCTGTACAGGATTTTGAAATAGCATTCTCTGCCGCTGGTCTCTGGGATATTAGGGGATTGCTTGGGTTCTTGACGTAAGCCTAGTATGTTTATTGTGTTAACCGTTTTCTATCCCATTAAAAGTTTACTACGTGTTGTATTATCTAAGTATCGGATAATAATAACTTTTTCTAGCTTTTACAAGTTGACTGATGAAGGACAGTTGATAGACTAGAAAAGGACAGGATTAAAAATTCTGCGAGATATTATATATTTTTTACGATAATCTGTGAGTGCAGTGTTTCTTTTATAGGTCAGAGTTAAAGACTCCCCAGCATTTGCATGAGGAAGCACGGACAGTGTGTAAGAAACTAAGATGGACAGTCTGCTATTGATAATCACGTAGTACACTTCATTTACACTTTTAATTTTAATACAACGATGGTTTTACATCAGAAGAGAGACAAATTAAAAAGTCAGTTTTCAGAACGGTCCATATTACCGCTTACTATGGTAATATCAACCAACAATTAGATACATTCAAGCTGAATCACGTATACAATAAGTTATTGCGTGGTACGAAAAGTAGATTCTGAAAAAATCCAGATGAAATTTTATATGTGTTTTTAACATCAATTTTTATACATATTACACATGGACATATTGCACGGTATTGCGTATCTTATTTTAAGCTTATCAGCTTATGCTAATCATAGACTTTTAAGTTGGAAAATAGTTACGCATTATGGCCTCTTATGGCTCTCATGTAATAACAGCCGATAAGTTAATGAGACAAATGTACTATTCTGATAGAGGGTGGATATTTTTTGTATGTAGTATTAACATACGTAAATAAGTGATATCGAATTAAATGCACACAAATAAAAAGTTTGTATTCCATCGTGTTAGTATTAAATGCACTACGCTAGTCGTAGCTTGAATTTTCGATGTTAAGAATATCGTCATAAAATCAGTATATACGCATTAAAAAAAAAGAAAACGATTCCATAACGCAATTGTTATAATCCAATTACAGACAAATAGCGAATAATGATGGTCTCACAAATGTGAAAATTTTGTAATAGTAGACTGCTTTAAAATTTTATAATACCGAGAAAAAATTATGTCTGTAATAATGTAAACGTTTAGTAGGTGAAGGGCATCCAATATTATTAAACGGGCATTCATTATGATCTAATGATTTCATTTCTTTCTTGTCAACAGGTATTGCCTTATTATCTATGATCTTGAGGACACAATATTCTTTTAATCAAACCCGTTGGTGGCTTGTCTAAGATGAAAATGTACGAATAATAAGTAACAATAGAGTCACAAAAACATATCCTTATGGGGGACAAATACACATAAGTAATTCCACAAAACTTTCCGTTTTTATATTTGAACAACAAAAAAAGTAATACCGAGGCATGACAGAGAAAATATTTTATTTATTTCTATAATTTTTGTTGTAAAAAAAAAGTTAAATTTCGTATATTTAGGATTACCTTTTTTTATTATTAACAAATTAATAATAACATTATACAAATTAAAGATTTTTGTTGTAAAACAATTCTGATTGTTTGTTTGGCTCATTTTAAGCATACAATGTGGACAAACGTTTTTTTGTAGGGTACTTTATTTTTGCATAGAAGTTTAAAAAGTATTTGAAAACTTTATTTTAACTTCACGTATCTCGTGATCCCGATTTTCCCTAATCCTTGATCGACCGTAACTTTCGAATAGGCGCACTAATCGACATGAAATAGAAGTGTTTTCCAAATAACTTGATTTTAGCTTTAACGAATTCTTATTAGAGCTCTCTATCTTTAAATCTTACTAATGTATGACAAAATTAATAAGTGCTGCAAGCTAGAAAATTTCTAAAATTTTTAATATTTTTAAAAGCTATTTTTTTTCGGTGCGTGAAAATTTCCAAATGAAGACTATACAAAATTACTTTGCATGTTAATTATAAAAGCGCTATTTAAATAAAACGATTTAAAATATAAGTTGCGCTCGAAAGTGATTTTCGAAATTGTATACATAAAAATGTTGCGTGGCACGGTTACAAATAAGCAAATACCTTTTTTTCTACATTTAAATTATGTATTTCTGTAAAATTTTTCAAAAATTAAAAATCTATTGTCTAACACTGGAAATTACGTTAAAAATTGATTTCTTAGAATTATCAGTAATACGAACAAGTCAAGTTATAACTTTTTACGGTATCAGACATGCTTACGGGTAGAAAATTTTCCAAATATACAACCTGAGACCAACAATCTCTATGAATTTCAAAAAATTCCAGAGATAGCTTATTTTTATCAATAGAGTCAGATCAGGAAAAGAAGTACTAAGTTTCACTGAAACATTTTTAAATTAGTACTGTTTTGACCATGATTCTCATAATTTAAAAATAACTTTTGTTTAAAAAATAGAGTTAATCCCCTGTTTTATGGTACTTAATATTTCTAAATTTATTACCAGGTGTTTTAGCCTTTAAAATTGTAAAAATTAATCAGTAACACAATGGTTAATAGTTTTGTCGAATTACTTATATTTTAATCAATTTAATCCGTCAAATACTATAGAAAAATTCTGACCATCTATGTCTATTTTTTTTATACAAACAAACATTGACGATGGTAGAATTAATTAAAGTCAGATAATGGGTGCACGCTGTGTTCAACTTGTGCTGGAAAAAAAGCTTAAAACATATTTTAAAAATGCGAATATATATATTGACCTGTTTTTAATGATGGTGCTATTGCTTTTTATCAAAAATATTTTTTCGTGGTCAAAAATGACTCAGACGTTTGAGACGTTTCTCTCAAATTCACCACCTTTTTTAAAAAAAAAATTTACATGAAAAAGCCAAACTGTATCGGGGAATTTCTAATGAATCATCTAATAACAAAAACATGGCAAATGAGCTTGGTATTCGAGCTACTTTGTGAATGTCAGAAATGATTTTCAACATTTCTTGGATGCCGTTTAAAAAGTTGCTGTATTTTTAGATATACCACGAGTGATAAAAAATATTAGAAATTATTTGCACAACATACGCTGCCTACGTGTAAGCAATTTTATTCTTCTTTAATAAACAAAATTATTCTTAGTACTCTTCCAGCCAAGTACTGACCATTTCACGATTCACGCAAATTTAATGAAAAGAAATCTGTTGATTAATTTATGTGC
>JAPYYV010011045.1:0-15343 GCA_030522625.1 Copidosoma aretas | reverse complement strand
TCAGCTTATGTGTTTTGTCAAAAAGGTTAGGTATTTTATTTTCTAAAAGTTGGTAGCTCTGCGTTTAGTGCTACAGTTCCCTCCCACGTCCTCTTAAGGTTGTTACGACGATTTTTATATGTCTTAAAAGCGGTTTTTCTGCTATTTTGGGGGTAAAAAAACTTCAATTCGATTTCCTCGATATTATATCTTATAGAGTATAACAATTTTTTATTATACATTTGGAGTCATCTTAATGCGCTATGTTATTTCTATTTTATGAAAGAAATACTACAAATTTTTTTGGAAAATCAGTCATATTTTGGGAACTCATCAATAGATTTTCATTGTGCAGAAAGTAAACTGGTTTTATTCTATCATAGTGGCTCGGAAAAAAATTCTAGTTGTATGCCTTATCAAAGTTATATTGATGATTTTTTGTGGTGAAAAAAAGGTTTTTGGCTGTTTTCAAGATAACATTTTTTAATTTCGTTTCCTGTATTGCATTCTTCGATCTGGAATTAAAATTTCTATATTCTGAATTTTGAATCATTTTGCTAGGATTTTTCATCCATTTTTAATTTGAAAAACGCCAGGATTGTCAGTCATATCTTGAGCTACTATTAAAAGATATTAATCATTTAGGGGATTAAAATGTTAATTTTCTTATACTTAGAGCGGTTAAAAAATGAAAAAATAGTTTTGTACCTCATTCAGGTCATTAAAGCAATTTTATTAATATATAAAAACCAGGTTTTTGTTATTTCTTGATCAAACAAATTATAATCCAATCTAATGAATTGTTCTATCCTGTGATGCAAAAAAAAAATTATTATAGAATTGTGTATCATTTTGATTTACTATTTTCTCATTTTTAGAACTATTATAAAAATAATTACATAATTATGAATAAAAAATATTTGTGCTAAATTTTTGTTACATAACCAATATTAATTCTAAGTAACACTGTCAAATAAGTGTAGTTTTAGAAATGAAATACTTGTCAACAATATTTTTCTTACTATTTAGGTGAACAAATTATAATTTTATTTTTAAATAATTCCATTTTTAGATCATAAAAATAGCTGTTTTACCATTCCGGATAATCATGACACGTCATTAAATCATATTTTTTTTATTCCCTCCTAAAAGAATCAGCTACACGTGACTGTCGACAGAATAACTCTCGATCTGATTGGTTGAGACGAGCTGAGAGCGGGGAAATTTAAAAACGAGATTTTCAAAATTAAATAAAAAGTAATTTAAATTAAAAAAATGAACACTAAGTATTATAAAATAGCTAATTATTTTAATATTCTTGAAAAATAATGAAAATTAATATGTTTGGTTGATAGTTGGAGGTTTGTGCGCGAAGCGCACAGGGGGCAGAGTCCCCTAGTTAAAATAAACAGAAAAACATATTTTAAGGAAGCTTTTTGCCAATTTGTTGGCAGCAGTTTTTTATTTTATACTAATTTTGCTACAGTTTAGTTATACCCTACAATATCGGAAACATCCAAATTATCTATTGATATTTGAATAGGGGTAAAAAGATTCATTATAGGTATTACTAGTACTTATTATTTATAAATTATTGTTGCATAACAATTTAATTATATGCTATACTTGCAGGCAAATACAAGTGAATACGGGAATGCATGTTTAATCGTTTTATACTCGATATATGTAAATACTTCTGTACCATTCCGGCCATCTGAAACGCAATGCGTGGTAGAGCAGCAGGTATTGATAGTGCCGAGATGACCGAAAAGATCTTGAGTCACGGAAAATAAATATTGACTAGGACGGAGAATGGAAAGCGCGCTGTAGTGACTAAAACTAAATATATGTTGAGTGTTACAACCGCTGAATTATGCAATAAAGTCAAGGCAAATATTTTTTACTCATTCGTGACAAATAATCGACATCATCTGTTGCAAAAACTTAAAGAAGATGAACCAAAAGAAATCAATTCGAGCTACAGCGAACAAGTTTTGTTGCAAGAAGCCGAAGAAGATGATGAAATAAATCATCATACCGAAGTAAATTCATTTTACAACCAAGTTGAAGATTCTTTTGGTTTTTGATCCCAAAGGAGAAATTTAATGAAATAATAGAAATTGTTAAATACAATAATAATACTCGTGAAACTGAAAAGCACAAAAAAAAATATTTGATCTTTGTATTTGGCATTTGGCAACAGTACTTTTATAATGTTATTTGAGAAAATAGAAGAATCAGATGTGGTTTGAACTACAAAAATCATCTAGCTCTAGATGAAGGCAATGGTTCATTTGAGGGTATGTGCATAATTATTATTGATTTTGTTGTTAATTATTCAAAGATATTAACAAGTATGAAACACGCAATCAAGATCGTTTCCTATAATTTTTTTTACAGCATACAAAATGTGTCCGACCAAGCATGTCATCAATATCCAAAAAAATTGTATTGATAACCATCAAGGACAATCAGTATATTGGCTAAATTTTAACCTAACCAACGGCCTCATTTAAATAAAGTTTAATTCAACTATTTATTATTAATACATCCGGCTCCTAAGAAGCGTACGCTTTTGAAACAAAAATTTGTATAAAAGATTTATAAGCGTTCGATCCATGTGCCTATTATTACGTCCTCGCCGTGGAGCTGGTTACAACATTTTCGTCGGCTAAAAATAATAGGCTTTAGGTGGGGCCTCGTTACCACTGCACAACTCATCTCACCTGGGTTGCGGGTTGGGGCAAGTCCCGTAAAGGGAAGACCACTGTGAATAGATTGAATACGCTGTCGCGGACAGCAAACCAGGGCGGGCATGGGAGTGATGACCTCATCCTGTGTTAGGACAGCAGCCACAGAACATCAAGAAAAGTGTACAAACACGGATTTCTCATCATTCTCACCTTTTTAACTCTCTACCTTTCTACCTTTTTACCTTGCTACAAACGAATGAGTCTATTTTCTGTATCAAGCTGGTGCTAGGAAACCTGGGTTTGAAGACACTGCCTAAAAATGATGTGTGGCATGACTTGGGCGTGGGACCTAACACTATTGTAGCCGATGAAAAACCCGTCGCCTTGCTATGGGCACTAGAGACATGGGAGCGAAAACGATCCAGTGGCAGCGGAACATCAAATTATTATTCTTGGTGTAGGCCACGAGAATATAGCAGAGCCGCACAGCAGACTGCCTCCCGGCCCAGTGGATAATTTTTCTTCCACGAGTTGGCATAATAGGCGCCCAGAGTGAGCAAGAAATTCGCCCAAGCAATTGGCACTCAGCTTACAATGTGTTTCGGCTGGTGGCGCTCCTACCTGGGCACGGTAATTGCCCAAAATTTTTTTCATGTAGGGAGGTGCGCGGGCAACACCCCTAGTATGGTGGACCCACCTGGGATCGGAGCAGGGTCTCTTGTGTGCTATAAACTTGATACTTATGGACTAACAACCTCTAAATCGAAAGCAAACCCAATATCAAAACCACAACCGAAACGCAACTAACAACCAAGTCAATGACAGAAAACGGGAAAATGATTACAAATTCGCGACGTGGAATGTTAGGACACTTTTCAGAACAGGCGCGATCAAATTAGTTAGCGAAATCCTTGATAAATGCGACATTGACATCGTCGCGATTCAAGAAGTTAGGCTACCGGAGGTAGGGCAAATAGAAGTAGGTAAATATATCTTCCTGCATGACGAAAGCGTAAGGGGTAATCTAGGAACGGGTTTTTTGTCAAAAGAGAACTATCAACGAACATAAAAGAATTTAAAGTAGTGAAAAAGTAAATTTTATACTTACGTCTGAACAATAAATGACACAATCATACGCTGATCAATGTACACGGGCGAACGGAAAATAGGATAATGATATCCAAAAAAGTTACTTCGCGGAATCAGAAAGAATATACGACGCAAACTCATAGCTTGATATCAAAATTATACTGGGATATCTCAACGCTCCAATTGGCTGGGAAGATCTTTGTAGAGCAACCATAGGGAAAGAGAGCCTCCACGAGCTGATTAATAATAATGGTACAAGAGATTGTTCGCGGTATCTTGTTAAAAATCTTGTTAAGAACACTTAATTTAAACATCCCGATATCCTCAAAGGAATGTGGATGTTCCCAGGCGGCATGCCTAAGAATCAAATCAAACATGTATCAACTAATAAGAGACATAGCTCCAACATACTTGATGTTAGGTCATGTAGGGGGGCTGACTGCGATTCGGACTATTTCCTGGTAATAGCTAAGGTTAGGACGCGTCTAACGATAGCCGGAAAGCATCACTCAACTAGATCTGAAAAAAATTGGCACATAAAAACTAAAAGGCTTCAAGAAACTCATAGAGTACCGACAAGAAATTAATAACTGCATTGATGATCGAGCGGCGGGCACGTTGGATCAGGAACTAGACGTCGATCAAAAGTGGAAAAATATAAAAATGCAATCAAAGAAGCGGGAAACAAGATAGTGGGACATAAACCTCAGAAAAAAGACAAGCCGTAGTTCTACGTTAAGTATAGAAAGTTAATAGAGGTCTGCGGAAAGGCTACAATAGTATACCTGAACAGTAAGAATGAACTAGCTCTAGAAAACTATAGAAATTGTAAAACAGCAGCAAGCAGGGTGGTAAGGAAAAAGAAACGTGAATAGGAGAAAAATAAATTTTTTATTATAACGGAATATTACAAAAAAAAAGTGCGCGAAATGTACCAAATAATTTATACGACCTGAAAGGGGTATCAAAATCAGAATGTTTTTATTTAAGACAAAATGGTATTATGATCGTGGATGACGGGCAAGCATTAACGAGATGGAAAAGCTACTTTAATAAATTACTTAATTTACACGAAAATAACGAGAATAGGAAGCCTCAAGACATTCTTACCCCAAAAATAGAGGTAAATGAACCGACACTTGGAGAAGCAGAGCAAGCGGTCCATAAACTTAAAAACAATAAAGCGGTGTGGATAGACAGCATATCCGGGGAGCTGATCAAGGGCATAGGGAAACGGTTGAGTATGGAGATACACAGTGTAATTAAACAAATTTATAGAGAGGAACGAATGCACAGGGAATCGACCGAATCAGTCATAATTCCGATTTTTAAGAAAGGGAGAAGTCTGTCTGTAATAACTACTGAGGTATTTCATTACTTTCGACCTGGTATAAGGTTTCATCTAATGTCCTCTTAGACAGATTAACCCCCTTCGCGGAAAATATCATAAGAGACTATTAATGTGGGTTTAGACGTAACAGATCCACTATAGACCAAATATTCACGATCAGACAAATAATAGAAAAACAATGGGAGTTTAACAAGGAATTCGGGCAAATCTTTGTAGACTTCAAAAAAGCGTACGACTCAATTATCAAATCAAAAATATACTATATCCTTCTCTCTTGAGGTTCCCAAAAAATTAGTAGCTCTGATACATGTTTGCAAGCAAGACAACAGAGGGAGGGTTCGCGTTAAGAACAAACTTACCGAACCATTTCAAATACACAAGGGTTTAAAACAAGGGGACGCGTTATCTCTGATATTGTTCAATTTGGTTTTAGACTACGTGATTCGACATGTTTAGGAAGATGGGAGTGGGATAACTCTAAACAGGACTAGCGAAGAAATAATTAAATACATGATTAACAGTAGAGTGAATTATCCGAGTGTTACCACGTTAAGAGTGGGGGGAAAATCGTTCGAGAGAGAATCAAAGTTAAATTTTTTTTATTTTTTTATATTCATCATCGCCCTAAGGCTCAGACATGGCGTTTTGACAACGATTGTTGTATTACGCCACATGGTGTATATACGGTAGTTTATTAATTCGGTATTTTTAATTGGTTGAGGATCAGTGGGTTAAAAGAGATTCAATTCCCACCCGGGAAATAACTTTTCTTTAATTGAAAAATTTTTGCCTAACGTGGGAATCGAACCCCGACCATCAAGACATGCTACTGACAGAGCGATCACGCGGCTTTAAGTTTAAATATCTTTGGATTAATATTAATGATACTAATGATTTCCATGACGAGATTAAACAAACATTACAATCAGCGAACGCTTGTCATTATAGGGCTAGTAAACTGTTGATATCACGACTTATTTCAAAAATTCTAAAAAAACGTATCTATAAAACGATTATAATGTCGGTCCTGCTGTACGGAAGCATAATGTGGGCAATCACAAAAAGCGAAGAAAAAAAATGCGAAGTATTCGAGAGAAAAGTACACAGAAAAATATTTGGGGCAAAAAAGGACCAAGTCAACGGGGAATGGAGGATTTTGCATCATGTTGAGGTCGAGGAATTTTATAGTGACCCAAGCATAAGCCGGGTAATAAAAGCACGTAGACTGCGATGGGCTGGACACGCTGTTAGGATAGGAATGCAAAGAACCGCATACATAATACAGACAAGATACAGGTGTCGCAAACATTTCAGAAACACATCTAATAAGGTTTCTTGAGTATCATGTTATTTCCCCTTAGCCTTATATATTGTACACTCGGCGGCAACATGAACTGTCGCAAAAACCAATGGTAACCTATAGGAGAACTACGACAGTTCATGTTACCGATGAGTGTACAGTTGTGAATAATTATGTAGGTGGAGTGTTCTTTAGTTTAAAACTAATATATATATATATACACATCTAGGAAACGAAAACATTATACATCAATGATAGTAATCAGAATATTTGTTAGACTTGATTACATATTTTTTATCATTAATAAATACTATTCATGATTTTAACTTCCGATAAGTCCAAACTTTGTGACTGCTATACACTTTTAAAGTGTACAAAGATATAAATGCAATATTTCAAATTACATAAGATTATAATTAAAGTATATTTGTAAGCCCTAAAAGTTTTTATAATTATTTTTTTAATTTATTACCGACAACTACCTTTAAACTAAAAATTTTTGGTTTACTAAACTATTGATTTAACTAAGGCTTTGACTATTTAAGTCAATAAACAGTACAAATAGCTTGGAGAGTAGAGACATACAATTTTTATCTATAAATGAGTTGGTCAATATTTCGTTGACTAAGCAAGCTCTTCAGGACCTGTATATTTGACAAAAAAATCATAATCAAAACAAATAAAATACATACATATATATAGATATCGTGAACAGATCATTTTACCCGAAATCCTTCGAGTGCGACAAGCATACTTAAATAGGACGAGCGCGATTTAGATTATACTAGCCACTAGTTATACAATTAAGCTAAGTCTAGATAATACAATATTACAATAAAAGAAAAAGACAGTTGTTGACGTGAGCATGTAGACAGGCACAGAGCGCATTAAACAAAAGTGAATAGAAGCATAATAATTAAATCACTTTAAGATTTTTTTGATTACAAATTTATAAATGGTTTATTCAATTTCCTCTCTTGAAAAGTAATCCCAAGTTTGTTAATAATAATTACAGATTATAAAACAAATTTGACAAGATTGTACATTTTTATTAAAATAACTCTGATACAAAAAATGTGACAGACAATAGTAATTTCAATAATTTTCCCAGACAAACTTGGTTACGCTCAAATGATTATGCGACTTTTAACAATTTTCGTAATAATATAAATAATGAATTCGTTATGAATCTTACAAATCTGCAATTGCCAAATTATGTTAGATACATATTAACTTTTGGACAAAACTTTTATTTTAATTGTAAAATTGATAGGTCGACTATATTTCATATTCTCAAGGGTGTTAAAAATTCTTTAATTTTGAATAAAATTGAACTTGTTACAATCAGAACATAGTTAGTACTCTTAAGTACAAAATAATTATTCCACCTGAAATTTCGTACGTTTATAAAAGCATTAATATCGACCTTCAGTCTACCAAATAATTATTGAAACAAAATAAAAACATTTCTGTTACAGTTGTAATGTTGAGAAGTGAGTATCTCGACAAGGTTGATGGATTTTTGAGTGATCTAAAGTATTATCGTGAATCGCGACAGGATCCACTGTCTGAATTAAAAAGTTTCACGAAGAGGTTGGGCCAATCCTGGGAAGGATATGGTTTTTTGGATTCTCTAAAATCGTTCAACAGTATTAAATCAATAAATAATAGCCAGATCACATTAATCCATACCTTACGGCCTAATCAAGGTCCACAAACCAGGTTTGTCAGCACGTCTCATCGTTTCTACGGTCAACTGACGCACTTACATGTTAAACAGACAGATTTATATGATTTTTAAACAATGTGTACCTAAGTCTCCATGCTGTTTAAGAAACTCTTTTGAACTTAAAGGTCTTTTATATGGCCTTATGGTACCTTCAGATAACTCTCTCGCTTCGTTTGATGTCGTGTCTCTTTACACAAATTTACCCTTTGACTTAATATTGAATAATGTTAACAATAAATGGTCACGTCTTGAAGATAACGTATTAATGTCTACAAATGAATTTCTTGGTGGTATACATTTTTTACTAAATTCAACTCAGTTTGTTTTCCATTCAAAATATTATAAACAAAATATTGGATGTCCCATGGGTGGTTGTGCTAGTACTGCATTTTCAGAATTAGTCCTTGAGCAATTAAAGCTTGACATTCTCCCAAACATATCATCTTCCATCCTCATGTACAGACGTTATGTTGACGACGTGTTCGCAATAGTCAACACCTGTGACATTGTTAAAATTCACAATTGAAACGGAAGTCAATAACTCCTTACCATTTTTAGACTTGAAAATTATTGGACAGAATGATAATGTATGTACTCTAGATTGGTATAAGAACCATGTGATACTGACCGGATCTTAAATTATTACTCACATCGCTCTCTCTATATTAGGTAAGGAATAATTTTGGGTAAGATAGATAAATGTTCTTATTTATACGATGGAAAATTCTGTGCCAAAAATCTTACGCATATTCGAATTAATTTGGTAAATAACTGTTATCCACTTTCTTTTATTACATCTACATTTGAAGCACAGCTGCGATAAAAATCTACCAAAAGAGTCGCGGTACCTGCGCTGACAAGTGCAGTGCCATGCTTTCCACGGCAGCCCAGCCGCCTGTTTCTTTCCACAACTAAATTTCTCCGGCGATTTCCATCATGATTCGGAAAAGAGGATTCCAGGTTGTTGGAACATCTAATAATAAAATCTCTTCCTTTATTAGAATGGGGAAGGACCACGTTAAAAAGATAGACATTCGGTAGTGTATAAGGTTGAATGTGAGCGTGGCGATACTTGCTATGTTGGGCAGACGTCATGTTCTCTCGGCACATGTACTAAGGTGCACAGCAGATTACACAATTTGAGATCAGAATTATTGGTCTTTGAACGACATTCCTTTGACTCTGGCAGTGTGTTTGATTTTAATGATTTTAAGACAACTGCAATTTTTAGGCACTGAAACATCTAAATTTAATCGTTAATTTCTCAAATTGTTATTTATTTTTCGGTATGATGAAAATATTAACAAAAATTATTATCATTATTATTATTAGCTCCTGAGTGTGTACTTTGCTCCCTGAAAACGCCTGCTGGATTAAGATAGTTTGTGGCTTGTACTTCCATTCTGGTTTCTTGCTCTTGATATCGTATTTTTCCCCTAACGATGGTTTTCTCGAATGATGTCTACTCTCTTATGCTTTTATCTACTTTTATTTGATGCGTTCTGTACCGGTCCACATGCCCACGTCAATAATTGACATTTTCTTTTATTAAAATATTGTATTGTCCATACTTATGGCTTAATTGTATAACTAATGGCTAATATTGTGTAAATCGCGCTCGTCCCATTTAATTGTGCTTGTCGCACTCACAGGATTTCTGGTAAAATAATATGTACACGATAGCTATGTATATGTATATGTCTTTTCTTTGTTTTGGTTATGTTTTTTTTGTCAATTATACAGGTTTTGATGTGGTTGCTTAGTCAACGAAATATTGACCAACTCATTTATAAATACGAATTCTATGCCTCTACTCTCATAGTATTTATATTATTCATTGACTTTAATAGTCACAACCTTGATAACATAAAATGCAAGTGATGAAGATGAGGCTTTCTATTTCATATTAATTTAACCGCTTACTTGTGTGGGGCTAGCTTCAACTTCGTATATAAATAACACATTATGTCCATAAGTTATAGTAATCTGATATTTCTCTCACAATATATGTATACATATATACTAGTGGGGCTTCGCTCCCTGCACGCTCTACGTGCTATCCCTAGTATTAAAATATTTTTATTCTTATGTCTAAATAATGAATACAATAATTAATTATTCAATACAGATATGTGTACAAACATATATAACCTAAGCGATTTCATAACAATTCACTTAAAAATCGAACAAATATAGTCTGTATGTGAAAAAAATTCACTGATCTAGCAAATCATTATGACTGATTTAATACTAATAATGACTGTAATTGGTATTTAAGGTTAATATTGATACACATGAATATGTATATAATATTTATGTAATCATTCTTATTACGGAAACAATTTAAAGCTTTTCTTAGGTTATTTTTAAACATTTTAGAATCAACTATGAATATAAGTTCATAATAAGAAATCATTTTGAAATTCTTACTCAAAATTTGTTAATGTACATTTTGTTGTTAAATTATTTTTTTATTTCTAATATAGATTTTTATATACTTCTACATTATCTTTTGTTGTGCCATAACTGTTAGAAATTTATATGCATTTAAATTAGTTCTAATTGTATTTTTAATAGGATGTAATACGTAATTGATAAAACATACGACAACATGTTAGAATTTGTCTTTACATTGACAATATAGTTGAATTCATAACACAACATATCATTAAATTATGAATATTGTAGTGCCTTATTTACCTACAGAAATATCTTATACATTAACATAAATCATCTTCCTTCTGCATATTTCCCCATAGACCTTCATTCTTGTACTTCTGACTGATATAATTATTGTTCATTTTTCATTCTCTAATCCAACATTAACCCCCTTCTCCCTTTTTCCTCCCCCCCCCCCCCCCCCCGCGTGCTCCGCGCGCCAACCTCCATACGATATTTCAATATTTCTATTCTTATGTTTCAATAATAAAAACAATAATTCCATTTTTAATACAAGTTGTGCCGGTCGGCTTTTATGCTCGCGAAAAGTCAAATAGAGCAATGTGTGAGAGAGGATAATAAACAATATTTCATTTATTTTTTTGTTATTAGCTAGTGTGTCGTAAATTATAACTCTCTTTAAATAGGCGCGCGCAAGTTCTCACCACGGGCTACCAATCAGAGTCCAAAGAATCAAGAAGTTCTTGCGCCCACTCAAACCATTGCTCCCACTCCTACAAGCACCACCTACCGCACACCTTTCGCCAGGCCTTTTGGCTCTGCGAGCGTACAAATGTGGCATTCTCTGCTTGGCGCTGGTTTGACCGAGTCTCTCGGTTTTTCTGGTCTTAACAGGGAATCCGCTATTCCGCGCGTCGGGCTTGCGGGCCCACGTGGCGTTAACTAGCGTAAAAATACTTCAATGCACTTATCAAAAATGCTTCAATGCACATATTAAAAATGCTTCAATGCACATATTAAAAAGGCTTCAATGCACACTTATAGATGCTCAAATACACACTTATAAATGCTTTAATGCACACTTTTAAATGCTTAAATGCACATTTATTATTACTTTAATGAAAGTTTTATTTTTGTTTGAATGTATTATTGTTATAGCTACTACTAATTGCGTAATTGAATTGTAAAATGTATTTTCCTTTTGATTGGGATAACTTCTTTGCTGTATAGATCTTTTTTGTAAATATAAAGTCTTAGGTACTTAAACTTAAATCCGTTTCGTTTCGTTATTTAGCAGATTGGCGTATATGAGCACGTTCGCCATTTAATTTTTAGTGATTGCTATATCCGTAAGGAAGAACATTGGACGAAGACGGACTTTTCATCGCGCTGCTGTTCATCCATATCATAGTTAAGGTCGGAAGTATTGGAGTTGGATTTTATCTATCCTTCCAGTCCTCCTCGATCTATTTCTTAGCTCTAGTGACAAGTGCCTATTCCATGTCGTTCATTCCCCCGTAACAAAACATTACCTTTCGGGAAGATGAGAATGATATCACGCTGAGCGTGTGTTTGTCATCATCATATTATAGTATTGATTGTCAGCGTTAATATCATGGCCTTACACATAGCTATATACGACTTATATCTTATTCCTCGCCCTTGCATTCGGTTTGCTCTTTTTTCCCTCAAATAGGACCCAATTTTGTACTCGATTTATTCATTAGACGTTCTGTAGTAGAAAAAGACGTCACATCAATTTTTTTTTGGCGCTCGAACAGGGTCTGCCTGATGAATTGAGGCAAGCTTTAAGTGATGTAGGGTACGTTACAAAAATTACAAGATTAAAGTTCTGCTAAAAGATTTTGAAAAAGAAAAGCATGTTTCTCAAAGACAGGATCGATTCGTATCAAAAAGAGAAATGACAGAAACAAAAAAAATAAGCCTTACGCAACGAAATGATTGAAGACGCTAGATGTTGCCGGGAATGCCGGGCAAAGAGAGCGATTTGTTTTGAAAACAATATCGATATTTGAACTTAACACACACGATACAAAGTCATATACGAGCTTGGCTTGCTTGTCCTCTTTAAAATAACATTGAGTTGACTTTGGTCATATGTTCTGATGAACAGCGATATTGTAATGCCAACGTGGGTTCTACTTGTAGTGTGTGAATATTGTAATCCATATTGTGGCTGTTTTTCTGGCATAATGCTGCTTTTACAATAAGCATTACCTCTATGCGTAAAGGTCGTCAATAGACCTAAATCTGTCATAACGGCTTAATAGTTTCTCTTTTGCGTTTAGTATATTGATAACTGGTAGAAAAGCTGTAATTTTTTTAATACAATAACGCGAAATCGTCGATGACCAACAAATGCAAAATATTGAGAGGGCCCTAATGGGATTAGGGGGCCATTTACGTATGTGTCTAATAACCATGCGCATTATGATTTTCAAACTTGTGCTAACATGGTTCTCTCTCTTTTTCTTTTTTTTTTATTCAGATAAAAATTTGATACTTTTGCTAAAAGGCTCATTTTCATCAAAGGGGCTATATGATGGTCGGCTTTCATGCTCGAGAAGAGTCAAATAGAGCAAATTGTGAGAGTAGATGATAAAATATATTTCATTTATTTTTTTGTTATTAGCTAGTGTGTCGTAAATTATAACATTGTTTGGATAGGCGCGCGTAAGTTCTCACCACGGGCTACCAATCAGAGTCCAAAGAATCAAGAAGCTCTTGCGTCCGATCGCACCTTTGCTCCCACTCTTACAAGCTTCAGCAGCGCCTACCGATCACCTTTCGCCAGGCCTTCTGGCTCTGCGAGCGTAAGAATGTGGCATTCTCTGCTTGGCGCTGGCTTGACCAAGTCTTTCGGTTTTTCTGGTGTTAACAGGGAATCCGCCATTCCGCGAGTCGCGCTCGCGGGCCCACGTGACGTTAACTGGCGTAAAAAATTTTCAAAGCAAATATCAAAAATGCTTCAATGCACATATTAAAAATGCTTCAATGCAGACTTGTAAATGCTGAAATGCACACTTATAAATGCTTTAATGCACACTTGTAAATGCTTAAATGCACATTTATTATTACTTTAATGAAAGTTTTATTTTGTTTGAATGTATTATTGTTATTGCTGCTACTAATTGCGTAATCACATTGTAAAATGTATTTTGCTTTTGATTGGCATAACTCCTTTGCTGTACAGATATTTTTTGTAAATATAAAGCCTTTGGTACTTAAACTTAAATCCGTTTCGTTTCGTTATTCAGCAGATTAGCGTATATATGCACGTTCGCCATTTAATTTTTAGTGATTGCTATGTCCGTAAGGAAAAACATTGGACAAAGACGGCCTTTTTATCGCGCTGCTGTTCATCCATACCACAGTTAAGGTCGTAAGTATTGGAGTTGGATTTCCTCTATCCTTCCAGTCTTCCTCGATCTATTGCTTAGCTCTAGTGACGAGTGTCTATTCCTTGTCCTTCTTTCCCCCATAACAAAACATTACCTTTCGGGAAGATGAGAATGATATCACGCTGAGCGTGTGTTTGTCATTATCATATTATAGTATTGATTGTCAGCGTTAATATCATGGCCTTACACATAGCTCTATACGACATATATCTAATTCCTCGCTCTTGTATTCGGTTCGCTCTTTTTTTCCTCAGATAGGACCAAATTTGTACTTGATTTATTCATTAGACGTTCTGTTGTAGAAAAAGACGTCATAACATATAAGTGATTCCATCTAATTTTTAACATTGTGATTTTTGATAGATAAAGAAAATACTTCCAATGCATGCTGATGAAAATTATTTTTCCCATTTGTATGCGCTGCCATTATTAGGAAAAAATCTTCGTTATTCATATTTAACGATACCTTTGTTTTACTCGCGACAAATTTTCAACAACAATTTAAAAACTTTACATTTTTGTTATTTAATAATTCTTACGGTATTTTTTGGCTAATTTTAAGCAAAAAATGTTATTATACACTTTTTTATAAGATGCTTTATTTTTACGTGAAAAATTAAAGAACTCACTGAAAAACACTATTTAAACATCATGTAACTCATGATAGTGTGATTTCAAATTCTTTCATGGATTGTAACTTTGACACAAACGTACAATTAAAGAAAAAATGAACGTACTTTTTAAAAGATTTGATTCGAGCTCTAATTTAAACTTTAAGAAAGTATTGTATCTTGCTAATCTTCGGAGCTTTGGCCGTTTTAATTACACAGCCACAAAAAAAAAAAAAAAATTCTGGCCTGGGGGTCTGACAGTGTGTACCGTATGTTTTTGGGGTAGCTGAATCTGATTTCGAGGTCAATTTTACCCCAGCACGTCAGGTTTTTGACATAACCTTAAAAAAGTCTTCAACATCCACTAACACCATATAAAAAAAATTTTTCTAGCCTGGGAGTCTGACTATGTATACCATATGTTTCCGGGGTCGCTGAATCCAAATCCGAGGTCAATTTTACCCCAGCACGTCAGGTTTTTGTCATAACCTCAAAAAACACTTTAACATCCACTAAAACCATATACAAAAATTTTTTCCAGCCTGGCTGTCTGACTATGTATACCATATGTTTTCGGGGTCGCTGAATCCAAATCCAAGGTCAATTTCACCCCAGCACGTCAGGTTTTTGACATAACCTCAAAAAACACTTTAACATCCACTAAAACCACATAAAAAAAATTTTTCCAGCCTGGGAGTCTGACTATGTATACCATATGTTTTCGGGGTCGCTGAATCCAAATTCGAGTTTAATTTCACCTCAGCACGTC
>JAPYYV010011044.1:0-17666 GCA_030522625.1 Copidosoma aretas | reverse complement strand
CAACACCCTCCACACAGAGGTGGTAGAGGGTGCCCGTAAAAATCAGTTGTAACTGGTGTACGGGTAGGAAATACACAATAAAAAAAAAAAAAAAAATAGTATATAAGTTAAGCATTAAAATAATCAATACTACACCACTTTTACAAGTAAACCTTGATAATTTGACTATTGCATCATCTATCTATTATGTTTGTCAAGATAAAGTTTCTTATGTCATGGAGACTTCGGTAAAAAAAAGTGGAACACAAAAATGTTTTCAATCAAGTGATTGTCAAATAGTGAAAAAGGCTTGTTCAAACACTGGTAAGCAAACGATTCTAGTTTTATAACTCCGTGGAGTATGCAAACAACGTCTCCTAATTCTATTACATTACATAATTTCAGATCTGAAACTCAGTCAAGGTGGTAACTAAATACAATTGAAATCTAAAAAGCACGTAAGCAAGCTGCGAGTCAATACATCGGTAGAGACTTTCGACTCGCATCTGAATTCTAACGCCTTTCAAAATACCATGAGAACCATAATGCTAATATATACATTGCGTAAGAAAATGACACGTATAAAAGTCTAGCCAGTTCTAAAAAACAATTTCACATCAGCCAGAGTACGCGACATGGGATACCTGCAGTTACTGCACCACAATACCCGGTAGCAATAGCGGCGAGAATTAAAAAACGCGGGACGATACAGGAAGCGCAGCGACAGGAACGGGAAAAAAAGGAAGAAGGTCGTAAAGTGACATGCTCGCGTGGCAACTACAGCCGAGTATGTTTGTTGGAATCATCGAAAAATCATAAGTTGGAGATGACTGAAATTTCGAAGAAAGTTTTTGCACGACATAGTTTATTATATGTAGGAAGGTAAGATTAAAGTCCATCGGGTCAGGATGAAGTTAGAACATTGTCTCCAAAAGCGATTCAGATGCGAGTAAGACGAGTTTTGATTTGAGCTCTGAAAGAGCCGAGAACGTTTATCATGTCAAAGGTTGTAAAGGATTCAAGTTTGTGCTGGATTTCAGCGAAAAAAATCGCATAGCTTGTTTATTTCAAAGAAAGAAAAATTCTCACACTTTTGATACCGATTTTAATCGCTGGCGACTTTAAATCTTACTTTATCACAGTCCAACTGAGCTTATCTAATCTCAAGGGCTTTTAATTTCTTCTTCAGCCACGTTACAGATAAAACAGTGGAACCAAGTAAAATTTTGTTTGTTAACAAGAAGTTATTATTTTTATGCACAGGTGCAAAGTATTAATTCCCTATTAATTTGAAATGGTTATGAGTAGTACACAGCTATAGTTTAAAAGTACATTGTGTACACTGCATAACTGGTAGAATTGGTGTATATTCACAACGAAATAGTAAATATTCACTATTTCTACTTGTTCAAGTTTGACTATTTTTATTAGTTAACGTATAGTAACTGTTGGCAGCACTTGAGATAATATTTGGACTGACCGTTTATTGTTTCGCTGGTGAAACTCTTGTTCACTACAGGCAAATACTGACAATTTTCACTATTTCAAATTTCGAAAGTTGATAATCGTACATGGTATAGCATATTATAACCACAGAACATCTACGTTTCCTGAATCTTTTCGCTTTCAATTGAAGAAAAAGCAACTCATAATCCCAACCCAACGATCCAAAGTTTTATCGACACGGACGCGGTTATCGTTTGAAGCGAATCCGATCATCATCCGCACATCAAAAGCACAGCCTGCCGCTAGTGAATCCGGTATAGAGTCATTTTATAACCTCTACGAAGACACATACACACACACACACGCGCGCGCGCGCGCGCGGGGGCGCGTACTTGTATACTTGCAGCGGCTGAGATCGAGAGAGTGACGAGCGAGAGGGAGAAGTTAAGAGACTAGAACGAATGTTTATGCCAGTCTCACGACTTGAAGGGGCAGGCTAGTGAGTTCGATTCATCCGTGCCTTCCGTTGGACATGGCCTGCAGCATCAGCAGAATAAATAGAGATAGATTCTTGATTGTGGATCGTGGGAACATCACGCGGACGTGTATGTATTGAGGATGGAAAACGCATCTATAAAGAGCTGCGGTGTGTCTGCACATGAAATTCTGCAACAAATGCGCCTCGTACAAAAGGTATGGTGAAAGTAAGTAAAAGCTTGTGTGCTTGGTAGTGGTGACTTGGAGAATTTGGGGGTTTTCATTTTCGATCGACGAGAAGGAGTGTGCGGGTCTGAAACGTATAATGTGGAGCTTGATTTAATTTTGAGATGACTAATTGTTGGTTCTTCGGAGTGCAGGGTGCGGCCAACATCATTTGTCACTGTTATCAGAGGTCATGCCTTGAAATTTCCTACGTCAGTCTTCGATCGCTAATAATTATGGTATCAGAAGCCAATGGTAAAACAACGAGCCAAAGATCGATTACCGATTATTTGACTGTTATTTCTCTCGACGCTCATCCCAATCCTTTGGCAATTCAAAAAAATTAACGAAAAATGTCTGTCGTTCCAGCACGTGTTGTATCACGAAAAAAAAATTACGTGACACGCAATCAGCAGGATTATACCAATGCCAAAGTTACATCGGAAGGTTCCTTTGTACGATCGGGTCGCAATCGTGGCGAACAAATCAACTCGTGTCGGACGCACGACGTATTACCCACATCCAAGCCTACACCTTGTAATCAGTCGTACCTAAGTGCCGATTGGCTTGACCTTGATCTGCATTTAGAACACCATTCTCAAAGCGAACGCTCAATCGACACGTGAGTAACTGTTTGCTTTCCAGATTAATTATCGTGAGGAGATTTTGGTGTTTTGTTTTTGTTGTTGATGTCTTGCAACGGTGATCGGGGGATTCTCAAATTTTTTTTTTTACCAACACAAATAAAGTCAAGAAACGATGACGCTCGAGCAAAACATCCTTGTGTCCTTACACTGCAGTGCGGTATTTGAAATTTTGAAATTGTTCTCTTCACGAGTCTTCTACAAAACTAGGGTACCCTCGTACGTTATAATAGGTACTAACTTTATTTAGCAGATGGAAACTGAGGTCGAGTGCATCATAAGACTCAGAAATTTTCGTCCAACTCGTCTACATTGGTAATGGTTTTCAAATAAGCGTAGCTCGGATCGTTCGACGTATATCTGCTTTAATCTCTGCAGGCTGTATCGTTCGCACATGAAATTCTGATTGCTCGTGTTCCGTACGTGATTCATCCATCACCAAAGCTGATTTTATGATACACAGCGATGCGAAATTTTTTCTTCTCTGTAGGTACCTGTATCGATTCGTTTCACGTACAACAGCTGCGTACAGAAATAATGGGTCACAGCAATTTTTTTTAATCGATACAAATGAAAAAGTGCCATGCTATTAATTATCAGGAATGGGTGAACTTACGCGTTTCCATTATCTTTATTACACTCCGAGCCCAAAGTTTTATGTTGTGATCGAGATTTTCTCATTTACAATACAATAAAATAATATTGAAAAAAATGTATACTGTGTGTGCAAATATAAACATCGGATTACTTCGATTGTTAGAGTGAGTAGTATGACAAAAAAAAATTACTTGTCCAATGAACGTGTAACTTTACTTCGGTTAACGGAGGTCCGAAAATTTCTCCTACAAAAACAAAAGAACTTTATGATGATGAAAATTATACTCTCGTCGAAGTAAAACTATCACTTGGAGATCCGTTATGATTTTTTATGAAATGGGCTTCAACAACGTGAACTACAATTGTGATTTGTAGGTTATGCGTCATAAAGCTGTTTTGTTCTCTGGGATCCACGTACATACACATACATTGTTCCAAATTTCTTCCGATCGCAAAGTACCCTACCCTTTAAGCAACTCGTTGTTCCCCTTGAAACATCGTTTAATCCTCGAATCGCATTAAAAACCCCACATCCGCAGCAGGAGCTAGGAATCGAGCAACGCCAGACAAGAACGTCTCGAAAAAAAAAGGAACACATCCCATCCCCGCATATATACGGCGCATTCGGCGAAACAATCGATTGTAAAAATGCGCAAGACTGCACACACAGACGCAGGACGTAAAAAAATCAAGACAGCAGCAGCAGCGAGTATTACTTACGCAAGCGAAAAAATGGGAGAAGTGGTTCGCACGAGATCCGTATACCTGTACGCGCGCGTGTAAGCTCGTATTATAGAGAAAAGTCGCTTAAGGGGAGGGGGGGGGGGGCATAGCGCGCTCTCAGCTGAGCGTGACACAACAGGCACGAGCGAGGCAATACCGGCCGGCCGGCGATAGACTTACAAAGGAGAAGATTCACTTTGTACGACCTGCTGCTGTGTAGATAGTGGCAGGGGAGTTTTCATTTCCTTTCCGCGCGAAGGTACCTCTGTGTATGTGTATACCAATGTCGAAGGACTCGCTTGCGCAACTGTGTGGGAGCCGTTTACCACGGGGTACATCAGGTCCCTTCTTTCTCTTGCGCTATACCGCGGCAGAGCAGCTGCAGTCCAACTATATTCTTTGGCAGTCTGTTTCGCAAACTGCTTTACTCCCGTGTCCCTTGGGGAGGATGTTTTGCGGTTCTTTAAAGCTGAACTGGTTTTTTCGAGTCGAACGATCTACCACTGGAACGGAGAAAATAATCAATCTTGGTGTCTCCTAGTCTGGGTGCACTCGATTTGTAGATTTGGGTCGTTTGTCTTCAGATTTATTGTAATTACAGCTTATACGTACACAAGGACATCAATACATTTTCTGTCCACTGGATGGAAGATTATTCGAATTCGAAATCGGACTTTCACGTAAACATAAAAAACAGTTTAAAAGATGAACGTGATGATTACTATACAAAACTGGTTAAACCATATGGCTTTGACTCTTAAAAGTACGTGACTGGTTGCAAGAAACAGTTTAAAGTTTCAATAAGACTTTTGAAGCCTTAGAAAAACTTCAAAAGACTTTAAAGTCGTCAGAAGTCTTTAATGTTTCTCAATGATTTCGAAGTCTTTGGAAGACTTTAAAAGCCTTTTCGGAACTTGAATGACTATAAAGTCATTGAGAGACTTCAAAGTTACTGTATGACCACTTAAGTCTTTGAAAGACTTGGAAACTTGAATGTGATTTGGTATTTCAATGTTTGTATCGTCTAAAATTAAGCACACACAAACAGCGCAACCTGGAAGTAACTTGTATTAAGTCTAAGACCGAAGCAACCTTACCTCATGGTGAAAAAGCATAGTTGAAGCGTCCATGAGATTCAGAAATTTTTAGAGTGATGGTCCATATTGCAGTTGTTATGTTATTTTTACTCGGAACTTAAACGAATTGGTAAATAGATCTCATAAGTAACATGGTCAAATTGGATTCTAATACAAGCAATTACTCGAACTTTACCTGATAATAAATGAAGTATTGTAAATGAGTATTATAATTTTAGAAAAAAAAGACCAAGTGTATATATTTGTAACCTTTTAATGATTCGAGTTTCAAGTCAACAAATGTTTTTTCATCGGTAATCGAAATTCTCGAATCGTCGGATTATTCATAAAAACCTCAAGTTATTCTTTTTATCAGCAGTCTTAGCTTTACGGTTTTGTGACACAAGAAAATCGTTTTTTGAACTTCAAAATTAAGTTTCCGGTCACAGCTTACTTACAAACAAAATATACATTCTGAGTCCTTACCACAAAGTTTCTTATAAATGTAAAGTTCACGTAACTGTCAAGCTTCCGTGGATTCAATAACACATATTACGCACATAATTATATGCATTATATCAATAAAACTAAGGACAACGTAAAAAAAAAAAAAAAAAAAAAAGAACTTTGGTCGGTCATTACCTAATACGCTGTCTCCGCTGGCTCCAGTAGAAATAGTGTCGACATATCGCCGTGTCGTCGTTCATCGTGACGACCGCATTTTTCCGTAGGAGCAGCAGCACCGGCTCGGTTTACGCAGCGTTGACAAGACCTTCCGTCGCGCGACCTTGACCTTTCCAAATCAACCAACCGACTGACATGCCATTAGCGCACGATCCTATATTTGGGAACCCAACTCCAAAGATGTCTTGTAATCTTATTATTGAGGAGGAAAACGATTTTTCGGATCAAGGGTACCCTTTTTGATCGCCGGTTTTGACGCAATTGGACTATCAACGAAAAGAGTTATTGTGGAAAAGTGTCCGTGTATTGATTGATAGGCGAATGTGTGATGAATAGTTAAGTGTAATGAAAAAACTTGGTGCGTGTATAGACGCGCGTGGACTCGTTGCGGTTGGCCGCTCTCGACTTTGGCTCTGCGCACTGTTTACGTACATTCTTATTATTATGATTGGAAATCGTAACTCTGTTAGTTGTTTTCATTTCGATGAAACAGTTTGACACGTCTTACGAATAAATATACTATAACTTCGAAGGATTCAGAAAATACAACGTGGCACGCACATCCACGGTTGGTTGAACACTAAGGATATCTTTGCTACGATGTATATTCTTCATTCTTAAGGCTACACTTTTTTCGACAAAATGGATCTCAACTTACGATGACCATCTGACCGTATGTTGTCGTTGTGCCTGACTCTGATCTAATAAAATTGCTGTGTTACTGCATAATTTGTATTGATGTTGCTTCGAAAGGGAATCGAAAGATGATGGAGAGAATATCAATTAGAGCGTTGAATTATTAAATTTAAGAGTCTCGAAAAAAAAAAAAAAAAAAAAAAAAAAAAAAAAAAAGGTCGATGCTAATTTCGCATCGTAAATTTGCCTGAGCCCGAGCAAACCTATAATTGAAACTGACACGAGTGTTGCTTCCATTGGAACGTATAGATATTAAAGCTAATTGATGCGTACAGCTCGACAATACGGGAGCACGCTATAAATAAAATTTCGAAGGTTATTTTGAGGATCATAAATACGAGAAGCTATTGACTTTCAAATGCGCGATCACGGTGAACATGATTTTTTTCGCGTAACTCGGGAGAACAATAAACTTTTACATATATATGTTTCTGGCTCTGTTACGATTGGCGGTATCCTCGATTTTTTTTTTTATCTCTGACACCTCGTAATCCCTGTGTTTATATGGATCTCGTAATATTGATGAACTACCATAACTATAAGCTGTGCCAATTCACATTGTATAGCAATCTTATGCTGTCTGTAAAATATTTTTTTCAGAAGATTCATTGTATTTTGCATGGAATCGCGAAAATAAATTCTTTACGCAGCTTTTGATGAGAAAAATCCACACCAAAGATACATGCAGCTAGTGCCGACATTTCTCAGTCTCCAACCTCCTATATACACTTCTGAAAAACGCCTCCACAGACATTCCCGAGCGTGAACCCACCAATACACCCACAAGCATCCAAGTTCTCTCCCAACAAACACCCGCAGTGAGGTGATGGCGTCGTTCTCAGCTTGCGACACGCGATCCGCATAGCCTCTATGCGGTCTAAACCCTTTTCTAGATTCTGCAAACGTATCTATGTCCATAAGCTCGGAGGTAAGTACAGAGACAGTCGCTTATAAACGCAGCGTCGCTCGAGTTCAAATTGCCCAATGTAAGAAGATTTATGGGCCTCTCCGGGTGTTCTGATATATACACATTATATACGCCCTCCCACTTCTCCGGTAGACAATAAGTATAGATAGTGTGTACGGAGAACTCTCTTGGGACTGACTCGCGTGGGAGGAGAGCCGTGTTTATTGCCGCTATTCTAATCCTAAGGAGCTTGGGGGTTTGCTAAGTATAAGTACCGATCTAATGAGCGGGTGAATGGGAATTAGGCGTATCTTGTACCCATACTTATGAGCGAGTTTACCTTTGAGATATACTCGGGTGGGGATTCGTTGATACGGCAACCGCGCGCTGTATTGATGATGAGGGGGATTATCACGGTTGGAATTTCGGACGAGTTTTACTTCCGAAACTATGTGATTCTTTGGTAAATTATTGGAATACACAAAACAGTTGGAAAGATTTTAGAAACGTGATGACGCAACACTGAAAAATGTATTCACAACAAAATATTCGTACTTTGAATACAATATTTGTCTATTTCGGTGGATCAGCGGTTACATAACAATTTACACAAAAGACACCAAATCCAAGATTTCAAGCCATATACGTAATTAAATATACAAGTGTTAAACATTACGATTTAATTTCGATTATTGCGATGAACCCTTTCTTTCAACTTCATCAGTAAATGGTGTTTTGATCGATTTAACATTATTAACCATGGAGTTACTGTTATCGCAGTACACTAAGTCAAACACTATGTTCTTCGATAAAAATAGAAATTCAGAAAAAACTCGAGATTGTGATAAATGACTATTAATCGTCGTGCTATCGCAACGCTACTCCAGTGTTGTACGGGCAAGAAACGAGACTTCAGGCAACCAGTAAAGCTAAACAGAATCCAGCTGTACCAGACGACACTAACAAATAATAGATCGAAAGATATGTCATCGAATCTAAAGTGAGACTAGAGGGAGGAGATAGTTCCACGATTTTTGTCTTGCAACTTATAAAAATGTTCTATTCTGTTCTCACATTACCGATCCAAGTAGAGAAGAAAAAAACCTTCCATCGTTTCGATTACCTTGAAAAAGGATTGCTCTTTTGGAGAAGGAAATTTTTCTCGTTTGCTAATTCAACAAACTCACGTACTCCACTAATGAATTTGATGTCGTCGGTGCAATCGATACGCGTTTTCTCTGTTCACAGAGTATATAAGAACGATCGATCGCGATGCTTTCAATTTTTTACGAGCTGCAGGGGATGTTAGGTAATGGACGGTGTATATGCTCTTCGTCTCTGTACACGGAAACGCGCGGGTATGAATTCAATGAAATTCGATAGCTGAACCGTACGAGTTCAATAGAAGCTTCGTTTTATCCGAGCAAAAATAAATCTTTGGCCGAAGCGGGACAACACAGATCGTTTTATGGTTGGTGGAAAACAAAGACAAATTTTTCATCCCAAAGACGTTCAGTTTATACGTTCGCCCACACCCCCTCTCCCTCAGTTGTTCGATTTGTCTGATACCAAAGCCCTGGAGAACATAATCGTTACAGTAATGATGAATGTATAATTCATGCTGGGGAAAATTTCTTAGAAATTTTACGAGTTCGAGCAGTTAAACTTGGGGCAGATAAGGTGGGCTCTAGAACTTGTACACGTACACACAAACGAATCATCCTATTTTCTGTTTGTGGAAGTCGACAACTGTGAATCCAAGTATGTTCACAATTATATGTTTGAAGCGTGTAGATGAGATTGCTACTTTTTTTGAGATCCACAACAGCAGTATAAAAATAGAATCTTAGAAACTATGAAATTAATAATTAAATCCATCGACCATTAGACCAGCTCAAAGGTTGTAAAAAGTCAAGATTCAGTATATACGTTTGCAAGCGTTTTAAACGTGCTTCGGGATGTTCTGATTCTAAATTGCCTCATTCAGTAGAACTGGTTGAGTACTTGACGATACATCTATTTAGTTGTTTATCAAATTCTAATAATCATTGCTTCAATGCATTTCGTACATTATAAGTAGAAACTTCATCAGCATACGCATTGATTTACATCTTGGAACAACAAGACGAGCATTCATCTAATTTTCCGCGACATACGCATATATACACGGAGAATCACTTAAAAATTAGCATATCTCTTCGGGTACGGATAAAAGATCCTGAAAATTTCAAGATAGGATTAAAAAGTTAGCAAACAAGTGACTACAGTTAAATATTGAATTTGAATTCCAAAACAATGTCGATCTTCTTCAAATGCCTGGGCAGGATCTGATAAGATCAAAACACTTCTGGACCACTGACAGATAGATAAGATAGAGCCATCGAACCCTTCGCTCAGCCTAAACGATACTCTATAAAAAGAGTAATGAAAACGCACAAACACTGACGAACCAACCATACCAGAGCGCAGAGCCAAAGACGAACGGAACAGCCAAAATATTTATTTTTACCTAATCACAATTACACCTATTACGCGAGCGCGCGAAGAGCGGAGCACAGCCTCGGCGAGTACCCGATTGTGACTGACAGTCGAGTCAGTCTGTCCGCGTCGGGCTCCGTTTGCATGACTGCCTCCTCTCCTCTCCTGGTGAACGACGACGGCGACGACCGACGACGTAATATCCACCACCTCTCTCTCTCTCTCTGGTAGTCTCGTCGTCATAGAGTCGTGCACCTATTATACCTGCACGCGCGGTAGCTAGAGATACTGTATGTACACACCGTCGTGGTAGACGCCCGTATCCTCCTCCTCCTTTCCGCGGTGCAGGCAGTATCGCGGGCCTTGAGCCGCGAGGACATAATTTTATATATTACCGGCCTTTCTCCCTCTCTTCCTTTTCTTTTTCTCCTTCTCCTCCTCCTCTCGTTCGCGCGCTCGCTCGCGGATAACTGTTATCCGACTGCTCGGCTGACCCTGCTAGCTAGGCTTGCCAACGAATATATAGAGGCAGCTAGGCAAGCGCGCTGATATTATGGACGCGTAGGTGTGCTGTGCATAGGCTGTTTTTTAAGCGGGAGTTATTACGAAATTTAGCTTGATTGAGAAGTTTTGGAATAAAAATAACAAGAGTAGATTTTGGAATGATTTACGACATATCCGGAATTTCAGAGAGACTAGCGGTACAGTTTCTACAGAGAAATTGAAAATTGCAAAATTAGTCGCTTATACACATCAAGCTCTTATTGGACTGTGGTTGCAAAGTACCCTTTTTTAAAGCACTGATTTCAAACTATTACTTTTTGGTCTGACCACTAGTTCGTGATAATACTATAACACGTAAAGTTTTAGATGTTTTGTAGTAGTATTTTTCTATTGTTTATAGTATATTCCTACCCGTACACCAACTTGAGTTGGACGGTATTGATACTAACCCATCTGTAACCCCTTACACTGGTTCCTGACAGGACCCCCAAACCCTTGTCCCCAACTTTACACCCCATCTTTCCTCCCCTGGTTCCTATACTTGACTAACCAGTCCTACATGCCTGCCCAAGACGCCCACCAAGCCTACCTCCAGGTCGCCCTGTAGTGCAGAACTAGCCGCGAGACTTAGGAACGAATTCCAGTCGAAATCAACTCTGGTAAAATTCTGAGTTGACACCACCGGGATTTGAACCCGCCGCTTCACAGTTGTACCACAGACTTAGCCAAGTTGGCTAAGCCAACTGAGCTATTGCTGCTCCACAAACAATATTACAAAAATTGTATTCATTACTAAAATTAACTTTAGAGATACGTTAACTCTACTACAATAACCCGCTTAAGAAGACGTGGAAGGGGGAGGTTATGTTAATCTAAAGCCGTTTTGCCATTTCAAACTTTTCTCTTTATTATTCAACGAAATTGGATGAAATCTCGTAAGTCAGCTTCAAATTAAACATAGAAGAGTGTTCAACTCTTAGGTTCAAGAAAAAATGTTGAAAAGTGCATGTCAAACATAACCTCTTTCTTCCACGTCCTCAAGCGCTTAGGGCCGTATCATTTTTTATATTGACGCTACATTATGAAGTTTTGTCAAAAAAATATTAGGTGTTATTACAGAATAAGTATCGTCACTAACCTACAGCCTATGTTAACCTATGCTCAAGTACCAGGCTTTTGACACTTACACCTTGTGAACAAAACATATTTTGCCATATTTTTTTTGACAGCATTCAAAAGCTTGAGACTTTAACTTTAACTGCGCAAAAGATTAATTAAGAATTGTTTAAAATTTATTTGGCAGACATCAGGCCATAATTTATCACTTCTACATTTCATTAGTTCTTTGCACTCAAATATACAATTATTGTAACATTTTTTTACAGCTTTTATTTTTTAATACCAATTTAATGATATTCATTTGATGTTTTGTACGGATACCACCTACCACTTTTTTGTGGAGAATGTTGGTCCGAACCCAGTTCTCATATACAATATTCTTGAGAGTATGGAACAAGTTTAATACTCGTTTACTGTATAAGTTTATCGGTTATATTTGCATGGTTTCGGAATCATTAATACATTAAGGTTAATTAACACTTGTTAAGCTTTGTGGGGGAAAAGCTATTTCATTACCACTGAAGCGTACATTAGAAACGTTAACTAAAATCACATGAATACACTTTATGATATTTAAACTGTTGAATGTTTGGAAGGTAATTTGAAAACGCTCACCTCGACCTATTGGAAAGGCTATTAAGAGTCGTCAATCCTTAAAATTTATCATTAAGTTTAGCGTGGGATTGTGAATTTGTCCTTGAAGATTTCTAAATTTGCATGATTTAACAATGTCTCATATTCGGGATTCAAATTTATAAAATATGTACAAAAAGAGATGAAAGGAATGGTGATAAGTTATTTACCTAGTCATTTTGATGAACAGTGCTCTTCCAATTTCGAGGGCGCAACACACGTTCAAAAGTCACTAAATCCTACTAAAAAGTAGGAAAAATAATTTTTTTTTCTTAATAAGCACTGCCTGGACAAAACTTAGTCTTTACATTAGACTTGACTCAATCGGATAATAGAAGCTACACTTACTCGTTATTTTACTAAAACTGCGCACAAAATTTTACGAAACTTGAAGGCACGAACATTGCTAGCATAATAAAAAACAATCAAGTCATCAAACAATCAAGGAAAAATGTCGTCATCATTAGCATTGCTAAGATTCGCCAGACACGATCTTTGATTCGAAAACTATCACTTGCGCCTGCTAGTTAATGACGGGATTATTACTTATTGCAGAGTTGCAACGAGCAGACTGTAATTACCCGGTAGCTCTGTTGAGAAGGGGATCGATCGTCTTTTTTTTGTTCTGTCGTCTATCATTATTCGACCTGAACTACGTACTCCTGTATTATTGTCTGTTGGATGCTGGGCTTTTGCAACTTGGGCCACAGTTCGGAATGTGGAAAGAAATATGGGCTATATTAATTTATTTAACTTGGTTTTCGATAACTTTTTTTTTTTTATCATCTATTTTATTGTGTGATCCTCGGTAGAAATCAGATGACTCGATTCGAATAAAGCCATGGCGTTTGTAATACCAGGACTGTGAATCAATGAGTGACAACATAAATTATACTTTTAAAATAATGATATAGTATGTACAATATTATTGAAAACAGAAAATATATATCGCATTTGAAATCTCCGAAATGCACCAAAACAATATTTCCTGTGTTCAATAATATTCACGAACTTAACAAAGGAGGCTAGGATGAAAAAATAAATTTGTTAATCGTTTAGGGTGAAATGCGCTTCCATCTATTCTGTTTGAAAATCAATTCTCATTTTGTTGAACATTTTTGTAAGTTATGACAGATTAATCCTTGCATGTAGTACGAGAACATAACAAGCCGATCCATACCTTTCGGCAGGTTTTTAAAAAGATAGGATGTATTGAACGACTCTAATGGGTATACAAGTAATTCAAACGCTTTATATCGAGAACGCGGATGATATTCATTGTTGAAAAATACGGGCATTGATGGTTTATAATAAAAAAAATAGGGGCAAAAGAAAAAAGGGTACACCTCTCTAGATGAACCGTATATTCGATATAATTCATATAAATTGCTTGTATAAGTACCCATTAGAGTCTTTCAATACATTAAAATTCTTCAGCAAGCATTAGAATCATTTTTATGGATGAAGATAAGATGTATTGTATAGTACATAAATGAAAATACATTAACTCTTGTCCAATATTATCTCAGTATTTGTTTATAATCGCGGTGAGAAATAAAATTTAAGATACTGATATTTTTGTATTGCAATAGGGACAATCAAAGCTCATCGTGAGACACGATCAAAGAATTATTTTGTATTACATAGATACATTTTTCTCTTTAAATTAAGAATTTACTGTGTATTTTTAAATAAAAACAATTAATTATTAAAACCATTATTCCACGTACTCCATACACAAACAATCTAGGAGAGCTAATAGGCATCAAAAAATTAGAAAACGCCGCGTCGACCGGTCACGTTCTGACAAGTTAAAGTTTCCCCGATCGAATCGAGCCCACTTTTCCGGGCGTTACCCTCAAACACGCCCGAAGACAGCTAAAGGGAAAGGTACAACGATCTGGTACTAAAAGGAAAGACGACCGGATGCGCCCGGAAAATGGAAAGTCCTTTCCAATACAAAACTTATACTCAGTATCGGGACGCCAAACGTTCTCAAACGCGTGACGAGAATACAAGGTGGTGAATATACACGGGCAGTATTATAGGGGGGGACCTGTGGCATCTGCCCCCAACTTTACGAGCGACGACCTCTTCGGCCAAGCCGAGAGCTCTCGAATTCCGGTCGTACAGCGCGAGCTAAACACTCTGAGTCTTTGTGACACGACACTGGGAAGGACAAAGAGATCGAATTCTCGAGAGCGAGAAAATTAAGGACTACTCGCGTAGCTTTCGCTCCTCGGTATTCGAGGACTGATTTTGAACTGTCGCTAAATAACTTTCCTTTTGATGCGAAAATGGCTTTTTTTTTTATTCATTCATAGTACCCATTTTATTGCTCACTAAATTTCAATTTATTTCTAAAATAAAAGCTTTTTTCAACTTACTCGCGGTGATCATGACGTGGTTTAAGTTATCAATACTTTGCTGATTGTACATACCTGGAACACAACAAATACGATATTCATAAGTACATTATGGTTTCAATTATACGTGTATAGCTTATAAGGTGCGTATGCTTGTGAAGAAAATGTAACCCACGACGGAAGTACAATTTTAACCGAGTACTTATGTGTATGCAAAGTATAAGGTCACGTATAAAAACAACAGGACGTTTCAATTAATAACCCACAAAACACAGACAGCTGACATCATATAGATAGGACATTTGTCGTCAATAACCCATCTGTACGATGTCAGTTGTAATCTGTGTTCCGTGGAAAGTTTGAAAGATCATGTTCCAACAAATCTTCTGATAGACAATTGTAATCAACACCATAACACCCGAAAGAGCCTTTATTGGGTGAGCAGTTCTGCAGCCAAAGACTCTCAGAAATACTTTTCTCTCTTACGGGCATCAAAAACTACAAGCATCAAAGATATGTTCTTCCTCTCAAACCGCAGTCAGCCCGAAGATAAAACCCGCACCGATATTCCGTGAGGTTATTAAGATGGTCGGGCAACTTTGACGCGCTCTATCTCCGTTGGTATATGTTTGTAAAAAAAAAAAAGAAAAAATATACGCATCCAATATATATCTCGCTCATCGATCCACACGACGGACCCAATATTTGCACGCGCGGCCCACCCTGTGATCGTAATCAGCGGCGATCGTTCCTCGCTGCACCGAACTAGCCATTTTTTCAAGAACCAAATGGTCTTTACCTCCGCTTCGACCTCAAAATTCGTACGCGCATTCGAACACACCTCTGTACACCCCGTTTCGCGCACTATGTGTATACGTACAAGTTTGCGAATACGTGGGCAACAAACCGCAGACAATGGTGCGGATTTCTCGAGCTCCTCTTCCGCGCGACGCGAGGAAGAACCAGGTCAGCCGGCGGCCGACCACGGCGTGCGAATCGGGGCGCGATCGTTCAAACGCCCGCGCGGATCATCTCTCGTCCGGTGATGGAACGCGGCCAGTGTGTACACGTACCGTTCCATACGGACGAAGAAAGCGACAAGGACCTGGCTCATTCTCCATCGGCTCGCGAGTTATTGGCGTCGTTGGGTCGGAATTTTTTTCCAGGGGAGAAGCGCGGGCGATGGATCATCCGTGGTATAGGTCGTACTCCGATGAATCGCACGGGAGGGTCGATCGATTTTGGACTCGCGATATGGCTGATCGGAGCGCGGCTCGAACTATAGTGGACGATACGGTCGAACGGTCGTCGCGAGCTCTGTCCCGCGCGCATCGGAATAATCGCGTTTCCGTTCGTATAGGTAGAGAGGTTGTTCGCATGCACGTTTCTGCGTTGCGAATTGTAATCGGCGATACTCGAATTTCGGATGAAGCGAGACGGCTATAATAGTCGTGTTTTGTCAGTGTTATCGATTCAGCGGCTATTAGAGAGAGTTTGACATTTCAACCATTCTGTAGTTACTCGATGGATACCAATTCTCGGGAAAATTTGCGTGTAAAACGGTGAGGAAAAAAATTAGCCGTAGCACTGAGGGGGAAAAAAAAAGATCGTCCGAGTATCTTCGTGACCCGGAAACCACGAACGCCTGGTTTATCAGCGCAAAAATTTACTTCTCTCGCGGTACGATCAACAACAACAACGAGACTAAAGCTCCACCGACCAAACGGTTCAAAAATATTCGCTACTTTGGACACAAAGTTTGAAAGGAAAATCGGGGGGGTGAAGGCGAACTTAAATTCGCGGCTAAGTATACACAAGGACGCGGAATCATCCAGCGCCTCGGGCAGGAATGTGTGGTCGATTTTCCCGTTCTTCCCCTCGGCGCACATTGTGCTAGCGTGGTATTTTTTGTTCTTTCTGCCCGTTCGCGCAAAAAGATAAAAAGAAAAAAGAGGACAACGCGCGCGAACGCGCGTGTGTGTACGGGGAGGGGGAAGGAAAAAAATAGCGCCGGCGAAACACACGAGTGTTCGTGGGAGCGACTTAATTGGCCGGCTGGCGAGCCGCTGCTCGAGGCGAGGAACTTGCATGTGCGGGGTATACGACTAGCTCTGCTGTGCTGTGTGTATACATATGTATTGCAGGCGTAACTCTGACATATAGGTTCCATGCACGTCTATATTGTCATTGCCAGCGGAGGAGATGTGCAGGGCGAATCGATCGAGACGCCCGGGATGGTGAGCAAAATGTGCGCTTGTTGACGATTGGTTGTAGCACGCGTAAAATGAAAGCACAGTATCGATGAAATAGGGGCGTTTTCGATCGTGAAAAAGGGTATATGTATAAAAAGGATGTACGAGCGTCCATCGAATCCTTAATGTTAATCGTCTATGATGAATAGTTGCAAAAGTGGGTGAAGGTGAAATAGATAAAGGTAGTCGGGTGGACGAGAAACAATTGTCGCCAGAGTTTGAGCTAGAATCTTTTATTAGTTAAGAACATTTTAGCGATTTCACTTCTTCTTCACTGTACCCGGTCTTGTAAAACGTAAAAATATTCATCGTTCCAATTCGTTTTTGTATCAACAGCTCTTTCAATAGAGCCTCGATAACCGCACTCGACGGTGCACTCCTGTGGATAAATCTAACGGAACCATCAAACAGTAGGTACCCGCGTATCGCAGCCGCTTCGAACTTACGGTTCTCCGACAATTAGCGAGCATGATGGGCAATAAACTGCCGAGCCGATAAATCATCTATAGCCCCGTACGAATCGGCGGTATACATACACCTAATCCCGCGTGCGCCAGATGTTCCGCTTTTTCGCTGAGTCTCGTTGAAAAAACACCGGGGAGCGATTATATCGAGTCTGGATATCGTATGGTCGGTGTACGCGAGATCCATCAGACCAATGACGTTTACCGCAAGTGACGAAGCTGGCCGTGTGTTTGGCCATCGGTCGTTTTTCCATCACCGATCGGTCGAGCGGGAAAATTGTTTCGCACAAAAATAACAACCGGAGATGTCGAGTTCGCTCCCATAAGTCATGAAAGTGTCGAGTTGGCTCCCGGGTCATTAAGATGTACGGTCGAATTGGCTCCCGGGCTGATAAG
>JAPYYV010011043.1:0-20156 GCA_030522625.1 Copidosoma aretas | reverse complement strand
AGAGACATTAAATATCATACGCTATTCTGACGAAATATATTTGCCTTACATCAGGTCTTATTTGGTAATAAAGTAATAAGTGTAAAAATACCCTCCTTTGCATACAAAATATTACAATCTTCGTTATGTTAGATTGCAATGTATCTTTAGAATTTACTTGGCTGTTGAAAAAATGCCCTAAGTATTTTGTAATGACCAGGTTACACAGCGAACATATAATATTGTGTCTTCTTTTAAGAATACATGTAATATATAGATTTTTCTGGCTATAACATTTTTTTTTAAGGTTATGTGCAACCTAATCAAGAAAGTGGCAGTAAGTCATCATAGCCTAGGATCTTTCCATTATTTAAAAAAAAAACGATTAAATCGGTTCATAATTAAGAAGCGAGCAGATTTTTTAGAAAAAAACCATTGTTACAATAAAAAATAAAGCATTTTAACGTTGTGTAAGGTTAAATTGTATCTGTAGAATTGACTGTGGTTTGAAGATGCATCGGAGAGCATTTTGTCATGACTAGGTTTCAGAGCAAACATAATATATTGCGACTCCTCTTAAGAATACATGTAATATTTAGATTGTTCTCGCGATAACATTATTTTTGAGGTTATGTTGAACTCAATCAAGAAAGTGGCAGTGACTCGTCATAGCCTAGGTCCTCCTTATTACTAAAAAAAAAAATCGTCCAAATCGGTTAAGATTTGAGGAGCGAACAGATTTTTTAGCAAATAACCATTGTTAAAATAAAAAATATAACATATTAATGTTGTGTAAGGTTAAATTGCATCTGGAGAATTTACAGTAGTCTTAAGATGTAGTCTAGAGCATTTTGTAATGACTAGGTTACACAGCAAACATGATATATTGCAACTCCTCTTAAGAATACACGTAATATTTAGATTTTTCTCGCTATAAAATTATTTTTGAGGTTATGTTGAACTTAATCAAGAAAAGAAAGTGACTTGTCATAGCCTAGGTCCTCCACTGTTTTAAAAAAAAATTGTTTAAATCGGTTAAGATTTGAGGAGCAAGCAGATTTTTTAAATAAACAACCATTGTTAAAATAAAAAATATACCATTTAAAGGTTATGTAAGGTTTAATTGCATCTATAGAATTGACTGCGGTTCTAAGATGCAGACTACAGTATTTTTTAATGACTTGGGTACACAGCAAACATAATATATTATGACTTGTTTTAAGAATACATGTAATATTTAGATTTTTCTGTCTACAACATTTTTTTTTGAAGTTATGTTAATCTTAAGCGATAAAGTTGCAGTAACTCTTTAAAGCTTAGGCCGTCCACTTTATTTTAAAAAAAAAACTGTCCGGATCGGTTAAGATTTGAGGAGCAGGCAGTTTTTTTAACGAAAAAAGTGCTTTTTGCACCACTGTGAGTCGTAGCGCCTCGGAAGCTTACTCCGTCGTGAAAGAAATATATTTTTTTCTACTGTTGGCGTTTTTTTTTTTTTTATTTCCGCTTGTAGCGCCTCGTAAGCTTACTACAATCGATATATTACACAAGTTTTAAAGCAGATATTTTCATCGGTGTTTGCATAGTTACAGCGCCTTAATAGGTAACAGAAACTTGTTAAGCCATGAAACAGTTCTTAAAACAAAAAAATAGATTAGAAATTACGGAAACGATTTCTACGTACATTTCAAATCCCACTCGTATTTTAAATGGTCAAATAAACATACCTTGTGATTAGCTGAACTGTATTCTCTTATTTGTTTTACTCCAGAGAAAGAAAAATATATTAGTGTAATCCATATATACGTTTGCATGAAAGTTCGAGTTTCGTAATAATGAAAATTGCCTTATTTACTTTTTATTCTTCATTCGACGAATATATTGCCAAGAACGAGGCACCATCGCCCGTGACAATATTAATTGCAAAAATAATCTGCGTGAATTTCCGGAGAAAAACAAATTTTACATAAGAAATCATTGATTACAGGAAAGCTACGGATTTCACTAGGTAATGCCTTGATAACGAACGCAACACTGCGAACGCATTCGTGCTTTTACGCCCAAATGCAGTCGGAAGGAACACGTACGTGCTCGCGACCGTCAACACCGAACGTAGGCAAATTTCGCGCTAGTACCAATACATTACACTACCAACCACTTTCTAAACCATACATGGTCTTAGACTCGTCACAATGACATCACCGTGCGGACACCAGGGCTCTTGCGTTCAAATGTTATCAAAGATACACGTTCGTGCTTACAACGGACCACACCGTACGTAGGTAGCCGAATTTGATGCCGGTGCCGAGGCTATAGACCAGTGTAGAAGATTATAGTTTAAATTATAAAATTTAATCTTTACGGACGCGAGTAATTGGCAATGTTTTATTGAATGTGACGAGATAATGAGCGTTGTTTCGTGGTAATAAGTAAAAGCATAAATAAAAAATTATAAATTATAAAATAAGAGACATATTTCTATGAGAGTGCATAAACAGTTCCACGTATAAGAAATGAAGGTGAGATAATTTTTTTTTTATATTGGTTCTTTTTAAGATGCTTTCAATTAGTAAGGGCACAGCAAGGAATAAAATAGTGCGAATACGCTCGAACCCGGGCAAAAGGAACACGTGCATGCTCAGGGTTGGCCAACAGGCGAATCTTTTTCCCGTACCGCGACCATTTACTTGCGATTAATCACTTTTTGTAAACAAAATAATGCACTTTTCAGTACAATGTCATATTTTACGTAGCTATACAGTATCGTTGCAAATGAAACAACGCGAGCGCATACGCGCTCTAATGCCCAAATGCAGTCGGAAGGAACACGTACGTGCTCGCGACCGACAACACCAAACATAGACGAATGCTCCACACGTTCTGAGACTTTGGACAGTTGTGTACATACCTTATATTTTATTATTAAACAGAATTAATTTTTAATAATGGAAACACTAACAAAAATTTTTTGCAACACTACCATGAAAAAACGTATCAACATGTTAAACTCCAAACGTTCATAATTTAATCACTAGCAGGGCTGTACTCGGGTTTTTTTGGGGAGGGGGTCTTGCCTGTATAAATATGCATATATACATGGATATATATGTATAGTACTGGGTTATTTGGAGCTCGATGGGGGGGGGGGGCTAACCCGTCTAACCTCCCTCCCCCTTAATAAGGCCCTGCTCACTAGAGAGGAGGACGCTGCGGTAAGGAAAGGTAAGGTAATTAGGTTAAACACTAGGACGAAGTATAGCCAGTTCAAGAATAATATGCTCCCTAATAACCCAGTTCCTCAAATCATTGACGTCTAGCCAAGTAGTGCCAGTTTGATAGTCGTCATATAGATTGACTCGACACTATTTGTACCAAAGAAATTTAATAAATATAAGAGAGAGAGAGAGAGAGGAGAGAGAAAGCAAGGCTTTGCTCAAGGCGCAGATTACGGATGAGAGTGTCGAACTTATTCGCGAAAACGTTCAGGAATGGTATGTTAGAGAGAGCAACCGAGGAACAGCGTCCCCACGACCACGACTACGTCATTGCCTGGCAATATTTCCTTCATCTTTATCCGCATTATTTACAGGAACTGCAATTCTGCCAGCTCGACCACCACCTCGGCCATCACGTCGGCCACCAGCCCGGCGAACACCCCGTCCACGACCTTGGCCACGTCCTCGAAATCTGCGATCACCCAGTGTCGCTCGGAGCCTCTCGACGTCATGTTTGACGTCGTCTTCGACGTCTTCAAGGTTTCTCATCAATTTTGTTCAATAAACATTTTATTTCAGCTTCTGCAACGCTGCGCAAGAATAACATATACAAGACAGGATCGCTTTACCACCTTCTGGATGGCGCACAAAGATGCGTTGCAAAGAGCTGCTTTGTGGGCCTCGTAAGTGACTGCAATAATAATTGAATTACGTTTTCAGCAACCGCGACACTGTTACTTACTCGCTTGCATATACATACGTGGAAGAAAATACTGCAAACGCCTCTGCCTTATTATTATGTGTAGAATTCTCTGATGCTGATTCTGTTAATTGTAAACAAAGTTATAATAAAAAAAAAGCTACTATGAAATAATCAACGTTTTAAAAATACTGCGTGTCCTACCGTCTTAGAGCATATTCAAATCAATTTCGTAATCCTGCATCATTTCCTCAAGTCCATCTGTAAAAAAAACTGTCTTCTTCAATTCTGTTTTCTTAATCATACAATTTTTACGTATAACAAACAATAATTGTACCTAAAGACGTCCACAACTGCGGGTGTTGATGCAGTTTTCTAAATGCTTTTTTGTGAGAGACTTCGCAGTGGTTGTTCGTGCAGATAGCAACGTTGTACACCGATACAATGTTTGCCAGTGGCAACCAAACTCGCTTCATGTAGCCGAAAAAGCGCTGCAATCTCTCATAATACGGATAGTCCTGCAAATTATCGGCGATTGCAGTGAGTAGGTTGATCCCCTCCTCGATCAATTCACCAGGTGAGAAGGGAAGGGCTAGTGCTGTCTCCAATATGTCTGTATGAATATGGGGTGACGGTCATAGCGTCGTACGCCAATACTGTATTACTGCTTGTTTTTATTGAAAGATGCAGCCACTAATACGTGCGGTTGTAAGAACTTCTCGGGCTGCATTTATTGCTGCACTCTCATAATCTAACATTATGCTACTAACCCCTGACAGACCAGGTACAATTTCTACAATTTTTCTCCACATAGCAAGATACAATTCTGTAGTTCGTCTGCTACAGAGAACAAAAGTCGCTGGAAAAGCCTGAAGCATAATAATTTTTTATATTGCTTACGTACGACGATGAAATACAAATTAACGTGACATTTCTTACATAGTTAAATTGTCACATGTGTATAACATACAGCTGGGCAATGTCTCTGGTTAAACGAGGCACAATCTGTAATATTACAATAAATTGTATTAAAAATGTTCACATGCAAAAGTCCAACAAATAGATTTATTGTAACGCTTACTTTAAAGGTGCCATCTGCAAACAGTTGCGTGCAGCTGTCCAACGCATCAATTATACTTGGGTGTATAAATATGTTAGCGATACCATGAATCCCTGCATTGGCTGATCTACGGTATATTCCCTCGTAGGGAGGCAGTCCAGCTATAGTCGCGCCCAAAAGTAGCAGCGTCTGAGGTATAAGTGGTCTGTTCTTTCGTCTCTCACGTTTCATGCTCGGAAGAAGGCTGCTCAGCGTAAAGTGCGCTGCAGCCTGCCGATGCCTACGATTTCGCATCATATTATTTTTGAGCACGTAGGTTCATTGTTTTTCATGTACAAGTAATAGTATGGTAGAGTTAGCTAAAAGTGCCTTAAAAATCACGGAAATTCCTATTGGACCCAAAACAGTACTGTCGCTAGTTTTCGCTAATAGTAACAAAATAAAGTACTTCGTAACAGCTGAAAATGTCAACAAGGCCCCAAAAAAATGGTAAAAACGGCCAGAACGAGTTTTTCGTGTCTAGAAGAAAAACTTTTAATCGTACAAAAAAAGTATTTTATTAAAAAAAGGCGCAATTCAAAGACGAAGATGATAAGTTATGGTGGACCCAAATCGGTCAAGCCATTATGTCACAAATGGCCAAAAACCACCATTTTGGGCCATTTTTTAGAAATTCAATAACTCGCCTTCTTATTGACGTGAAGATCTAAGATTTGGACTAAAGGTAGGTATTGTAGCCCTCAACAGGCACACCCATTTCTTAAACGTGCTAGTCTTCGCCAATGCTTGTTCTACAACGTAGTGTGATACCGTTAATTTTAAACAAGTGAAAGTGCCTGAATAATTATTTGCAAGGCCACGCCTATTTGCCGTGCCAAGGATCTGAAGATTTCAAGCTAGCGCGTTCAAAATGAGATCGCGCACCGAAATAACGATATCTCCGAAACAAAGGAACGAAATTTAATGATTTTTTTTGTTAATGTGCGGTAACCTTAGACAATATTTAGATTGCATGTATTTACAACTTAATTTTAATAACGGAAACACCCCGAAAATTGTTATTACTTAATACTTATTGCTAAATGTATAAATTTTATGCAATAAAAGTGAGAAATAACATTTATTTGGTGCTCTGCGCGTACATTATCGGATATGTACGCTGTACTGGAAATTATAACCTTTTGACTACTCACTATTGCAACAAAAGTAACAAATTTTTTAATAGTATTTGTCTATCACTGCAACGACTTAACTTGAAAAAAACAATACACGTAGTAAAACTATTTTCGTACGTAAAATGTGCAAAATATTGGCAATACTTACGAATTTAACAACTCTAACAAGCTGCAAATTTTTACTAGCATGGAATTATAATATTACCTAGTTCTCAAAGTGCAAAAAGGTAACAAAAAGTTCGCTGTTGCCTCTAATATTGCTGAAATTCATGCTGCTTCTATAATTAACAAAAATCATTTGTTTGCTAAGTATATAAATAATAAAAAATGCATCGTACTTGCTAGATAGTCAAAAAGCAGGAAAAACAGCAACTAATAGTAAGTAATATGTATTAAGTAAATTACTCTTTTCAAAAGGGGAAATATTCAGTTTCCTCTATTAGAGTAATCTTTGAGATTCACGCTTTAAAACAAGTTTCTTCGTTTTTTGCAGAAATTATTTTAATTTATTTGGCAATATTGAACGTTTAAGTGACTATTTATTTCAATATAAAAATCCACCTTAACGAGTCAGACGCTATAGCATCGTACCTATAGTATTATATACACCTATATGTATTGTATATGTGCAAGCCTTAGTGAGAAAAACAACCTATACGCTAGTAAAGTAACGCCGAAGCGCCATCAGTTGGGAGGATATTTGAATAGCGGTGGTGTTCAAGAGCTGTGAGGTATGGCATAACCATGTAAAACATCCTGTTTAGTTTTCAAGTTTTACGTGATTACAAGGTACTATGAGGCACGTAAGTGTTTCTAACACCGAAATTAGGTCTTAAACAAGTAAAAACAACAGTATTTCATAAAATAAGTTAATTTATAAAACTAAAATAAACGGCTGAGAAGAGTCCATCAAGCTCATGAGAGCAAGTGAGACGAGAGAGGCCACTTCTGCTCGTCCCTCTTACTCGTTCACACAGACTTGAATAGGTTTTCTGCTTAGCTATTGATTTCAGCTGTATACAAAAACTTTCTTTTGAGAATACTGTCGATTTTACTTTTTGAATACCCACTTTTGTTGTTACAAACATTCATGTACCTCATAGTACTTCATAATCATGTAAAACTTAAAAATAAAACAGCACTGTTTTCATGGTTATGACATACCTTATAAGCTTCGACAACATCGCTACTGGAATAAATATCCACGAGCTGGCGCGGGCGATTGGCGCCAGAGATACTTAACCAGCGTATAACCTATGAGCTCGTCGATTCGTTACAAGGATGATAAAAATCCCTGAAGTGCGTAAATTAATTTAATTATACGTTACTAATCGTGCATTCTTGTATGTGTGTGTAGAATCTTGTCGTGTTATGGTGATTAACACCTTGCACAGTTTTTTTCAAAGTGCACAAGTGCTGAAAGATGCTTTGATTTTCAGAGGTGTTTATCAAACAATCGCTATAATTTTTGAAGGTAAATGATTACGTTGATTTTATTATTCTGATACAATAATTTGATGACTTCCGATTCGTAATCAAAACAAATTTCCTTATGTACGTAAACCGTATACTAGTACTCTATGCTGTATGTACACTACAATTATTAATATCCAATGATTTGCTTACTTCATATAAACTTCTATTAAAAAGTATAATTGAAATGTTTACATGAAGTAAGATGTATCCATAAACATTTATTTGATCTTTTATCAACTTATGAAGCTAAAAATTGAGTATTTCTTGTCGATAGCTTTCACGGTTTCTGCTTGCCGTTAGTTGAAAAACATAAGTTGTGTCAGTTCAGTACATGCAAAATTTATGTTACAACCCTAAACATTATTCATAATCTTAAAAAAATGATTAGGTAAATTTAGATTTGATCTTTTTGCATGGTTGTTCAAGATTAATACATCTTTATTAATACCACGTATCCCTAGTATTGTCTTACATTGCTTTGAGATGCAGGGATACAGATATTATTAAGAAAAACATGGTGCCTCGATACTCAAAACAAGTAATTGTGTAAAAATGTACTGTAACTTTTTAATTAACGTCCTATGAAAAAACAACAAGAGTAAAAAGTTGTTTAAAATCCAATTTTACTTCAAAAAAATGATTTAATAAAGACCAAAATTGTTTAGGGAAAAAGTTCAATTTGGACGGTAGTGACCACATAGCCTAAATTCTCAATTTTGTAATCTAATTTGGTCATATTTATATTTATTATACTCTCCAAAGTTTATTAAATGTTTATTACCCACAAATTAAAGCTAGCAATTTGGTACCATCATTATCATGCTTAACTTAGTTCTTTTTTAGATTAAACATGCTTAATAAACTGCAACTATTTAAATAATGCTCTTAATACATTTGTAAAAAGGCTTGTACTTTTCAAATTAAAAGTACAAGAAAAATTTAAGCATTCGACTATTTATTTAAAGAATTTGCTTTATATGGAGGGATACAACAAAGCTACACAAAGAATAAAGTCGATTCTAGTTTATTGTCAAGTGTTTCTCATAGGTAAGGCAAGAAGTAAAACGAGATTATTTATTTCAGATTCTTATATTTGATACATGAAAATTAAAAAAAATGTAACTATGTGTATTGTTTTTTAAAGAAACTGTTTTGTATTATATAATTGAGAGAAGTCAAGCTTTCACCCTTATAAAAAATAATTATGTTTATATTAGGAATTATCACATAAATATTTTTTTTCTACCGTCTTCATGCACACATGCAATATATATCGGTATGTATAGTGCAATTGGATAATGCTATAATTAAATATAGTATTGCGTTTTGAGTAGAGTCACTTAAATGTCCAATAACGACTTAATTAAAATAATTTCTGCAAATAACAATTAAGAACTTGTTTAAAAGAGTAATTCGTCAAAGAGTCCCTTTTGAAAAGAGTAATTTTGAGATTTTCCTCTTATGAAAAGAGTAATTTTGCGATTTTCGTCTTTTCAAAAGAGTGTTACGTGGGTTTGTGGTCGGTTGGGTGATCACGAAATAATTACTCAGTAATTATTTATCTTTATGATCGAGGGAAGAGCCAAGGGTAGCGCGGTAATTAGGAGGCACGTCTGCCAGTCTCGAGAGTCCCGAATCTTCTTCTTCTCCTCTGCTCTCTGACCCGACTCAAGAGTTCCACTTCTCCTCTCTCTTGGTCATACGTCCGTATCTGAGGTGATAGGGTGCGTACGTATTGGTATGCTATGTATACCGTACGCCACAAGAGTAATTTTGACAAATTACCCTTTCTAGCCTCGATGGACTTTAGACTTTAAAGTGTAGACTTTAGGGTGTACATTTAAGTACTAATCAGTCGTCCAAATGACCAACTAAGAAAAACATGATGTCCTGGGGGACCCTTTGACATAGCGTTACAATTTATACCACATAGAAGATTTTGCGCTAAAATTTGTGGAGTAGGTTTATATAACATTGCGTTACTTATAAATAAATTCGAAAAGTACTTTTTTTGTCTGGCTGAGTCCTCATAGCAATGTCAACATCCAATCTTATTTCCCTGTACATCAGATTTTTTAGATTCTTCAATCTTTCAAGTCCATAATGTAGATTATGACAATAAAAATCAATTTTCTTGCTCTGTTTATCAGTAACTCACTTAAACAATGCTTAAGACCATTCATAAAGATCCTTTATTATTAAGAAAAACAAAAAAGTTAAGTTTAATTCTTAAAATCTGATAGACAGACTTTAAAACTTGCATAATCAAAAAATCTGGTGGACGGTCAATTAAGGTTGGATTTTACATTGACTTTAGAGACTTTATTTACAAGTCAAAACTACTTTTCTAGTTTTTGCATGAGCCAGGCACGTCTGGAAACTAATGTTGTCTTAAGTGCAACAGACAGTGCATTATGTACATGCTGAACATTGTTAACTGTCAGAGTGACCCCATCGAGTAAAGTATCTTTAATTTTCGTTGATGAGACACACTCATATACCCTATTGCAAGCTGGATATTTTGGCATTTGATATCGATATGTCACAAAATTACTTGAGAAAAAACGGTGTTCTAACCTTGGTCGTAGATAAAAAGCCTCAGATCGTCCATTCGTCATCCTCGGCTTTGCCTCTGATGATGATCTGAGGCTTTCTGTACTTGTAAGGCCTGGGATCGTAATATATTATTTCAACTAATCAATGTAAGTAAATTAAATATTGACTTAATATACTTGGTAAACAAAATATTAATAAAATTAAAACGAGCATGGTCAAAGATTTATGCTGAAGAGTTACAACGTTATTCCGTTATTCATGCGTTTACTCAATTTTAGAATCTTGCATGTACTTTGATGGAGTTGTCGTGCACTTACTCTCTACACTTAAAAAAGACAGTGGCTAGGGATTCCCGAAAACCATTGGAACTACACTCTCCAATAAGTGAGACTGTTGCGTTACCGTTGATAGAGATGTATACCTCCTATGGAGGACTGTGATGGGTAAAACATAAAAATACCATAACAGTTCATGCGTGAAGCCAAGGAGATTCTGTAAACAGAGCCACCTCGGCTCTACACTGTGAGAGCCAGCAATGTGACGATCACAAATCTAAGAAGTCTCGCAAGCAGAGCTGCCCAAACCCTACACTGCGCTGTACAGTGACGCATTAGCTGCGGAACCGTGCGAGTTCCGTAAGCAGAGCCACTGCGGCTTTACACAGTGCGAGAGTCTCACGCATCGCGGGACTCGCACGATCCTGCAGCCAGTGCGGGAGACCGTTGCACTATGTAAGGCCGCAGGGGCTCTGCTTACGCAACCGATGCGTCTCTGCTAGCAAGACTGCTACAGTCGTATGGCCGTCGACCTACGTTCTTGCTCTTTTCAGAATCTGCATAGATATATCGTACTTAAGTGGCCATTTGTAAGACCTTCTAGGTTTTATAACTTCATGTACTCACTCGCGTTGGTATTATGGGACCTCAGGGTTACTATTTTTTTTTCAGTGCACTGATGTCGTTGGAAATGTTTTCAAAAGATTTAAATGTCGTAAGACACTTTTCCAAAACGGAATCCCGGAATATTTCTTTTTCGCGCATCAGGTAATCAGGCGCTCGGCATGTGTGAGCTTTTCTCTTATTGATAATCCAGTCCTCCCGAAGAAGTAATTTCCCCTTGCATTTGGTTGATGACCAAGACGAGCACCGAAGAATGTCATCATTGCGACTATCAGCGTTGTACATATAGCCATCGCAATAGTATTTGACACTATTTTCTCTACGACCGGAACACTCGACGACGATACCGTTGTCAGCGTCCACAGTCGCGGCTGCGGCGTGGTCGTTGGCAGGATCCCCCACGTTGGCTACACCCGTGCCCGCGCTGCCGCGCCGTTGGCAACAGCAGCCATCTTTACACCAAAACAACTTAGTTTATTATTATGCGATGCTGCAAGCCACAAGTATCAAATGATGCGGCAGTAACTGTACTGATACACTTTATATCGACTACACTTTTCGCGACTCGTGACAATATTGTTTTTTCGAACAAAGAAACACAAAACTAAACGAAAAACGTTCCTCAGTGGAAAAATCTCTCATTGCAATTTTTGCGCAGTAACATCATGTTTGTGTGTAAATGAGCCTGTCGCGGGTCGGTTCAGGGATCAGTACAGTGGCTCTTGTTAAAAACACATACGATGACAAGCGACGTAAAAAGAAATGCGGCTGAGAGTATAATAACCGCCACCTTCTTACTTTGTACACCAACTTACTCGCAATCTTGGCTCAACTGGTGAACTCGATTTTTCCTTTTCTCTCTGTCTTTCTTTTTTCACCTCTCCTTCTGTAGGGTATAGTGCGAATAAGGAGAACAGGCTGTTTCTTGAAATTCTTGTTGGTGCACACTTTACCTCTTGCTTGATATCGCGAAGTAGAACCGCTTGAAGCAGCCACAGTTCCCTCTTCTTCTTTCTTGGCTCTAACAAACTATGCGTATGTTTTTTTAAGCTATGCTTCTTACGCCGGGCCTTGGCGATAGGACCTAACTTGAAAAAACCAACGTTACAAAAAACCGTAAGATCCCCTACTCCGCATGTATTCTATAGCGCTGCTGGGGAAGGACGAGAGAGGGCCGAGGGGAACGCGGTAAAACGAGGCGAGGCGAGGCAATGCGAGGCGAGCGAGAGAGATAGAGAGAGCTGTCAACTGTACGCGTCTTCGCAAAAACATGTGTATATATGTATAACAGCATGTACTGCAGTAGTATATATACTACGTGTGTATGTATAGTAATGCCGTCGTGCGTGGCGACACTGGCGACTCAGTGGCGTGGCACTGGCGGGTGAACAGTGAGAGAGAGAGAGAGAGAGAGAGAGAGAGAGAGAGAGAAACAGCTGTCTATATCGACTTGTTTTCATTTGAATACAGTAAAAAATAACCAAAAAATGTTTGCATGCTCGGCAGATCGATGCAAACACCCAATATTTATACAACGGATTGTCATAAGGTTGTTATTATGACTATAGCGCAAACTATTTGAAAACACGCGACATGTAAAAAGGAAGAAAGATATACCATGATAACAATACTCATGGGTTTTTTAAAGGGAGAAAAAATCATCGCGGAGCGCAAATAGAAAGGTGTTGGTTAATGTTAAAACATAACCTTAATTTTTAGTGTTTTGAATGTATCTGTATGAAATCAAGATAAAATTTTTGTGGAAGAAACTATAGCATGTTTAGAAAATCATGACAAATATGCAGAGATAATTATTTACGGTTTTGTGCACCCATAAACTCGAAATATTCGAAAATACGCAATATTTTGGACAGGAATCCAGATAGACCAGAAATAACAATTTTTAGAGGTTTTCTAAAGGGTAAATGAACATCGAGGCGGACAAATAGAATGGTTTCAGTCGACGTTACGACATAACCTGAATTTTTCCAAATTTCTGGTATATCTTGGTAAAAAAGTAGTGAAAATTACGAAAAAAATTACAGCACTTAAACCATAATAATTTTATGACAGTACAGCCTTTAAAAAACAGAAGAAACGCTATATCTTGACGGTTAAGCAAAATAGGTCGAAAATAAAAATTTTTACAATTCAATGCAGACATGGAAACGCTATTTGAAAATGGTTTCTTATATTGTTTAGAAACAACAGAATTTAAAAACAAATAACGGGTCTAAGTGGCTTTTGTCTTAGGATAAATTAATTGCATCTCATAAATATTTTTTTTTTGTCATGCCATTTACTAGCACGGGGGTATGTCTGTCTGATTTTCTCTCCCTCTGTTTATCACTCTCTACGCAAGCATACACGTACATACGCATAATAATAAAAAAACTCGTGGCTCCTGGTGCCGCTCAGCTGTTTGGCAGACTCGACTGACTGAACTGACTCACTAACTGACTGTACTATACCTATACTATACACACACAGTAGCGCTCACTATATGCATCCACTCTCGCAACAACCACGGTGCCGGCCAGTGAATCGTATGAATGAAAATGAATTAATGTTTAGGTATATATGTTTTTCCTAATCTTATTATATTTACTGATAAAAAATTTTATCATCAGTAAATAAATTTGTAATTTGTAAAAAAAATTGTTTTCAACATATTCTTATCTTATTATTATAAGTAATTTAATTTTTTTCTATTCAATTATTTTTTTCATCATGACAAAGAAGCATGGCTTCTACCGACAGTCCCGCGACTGTCACGTTTTTTTTGTTATAAGCTTATCACGTCTGCCTACATCACAACGCAAAGCCCTCTTGCACAAGGCGGTAGAGGAAGGAAGCTCTGGCCTCACGTGGAATCTCAAGAAACAGCCTGTTAACAATGTTTGCACTATTCCATACAAAAGGAGAGGTAATAAAAGAGAAAGACAGAGAGAGAAAGAACGTTAGGTGTGGTAGTACATAACTTTTTCAGCTGTGACAAGAAGATCTGGACAAACAAATTTTCGTCTTAAAGGCACCTAACGCTATCCAAAAGACCAAAATTGGTTTGTCCAGATAGTTCTGCCGTAGCTGAAAATGTTACGTACTACCAACCCAGGGACTGTACCATATGACTTTCAGCTCATCAAAAAAATCTTAACTAACATGCTGTCTTGAAGATGAGAACTGGCTTGTCCTGATCATATATCTTTCTAAGTTCGATTACAAGTACGTAAGTGTACGAGCTAAGAAGGTTGCAGTAATTATATATAGTCATTGTCGCACTTCCTTTTTCACGTTGCGTGTCATCGTATGTGTATTGGACAAAGGCTACTATACTGGGGCCGTAGTGGATAATTGTATCTGCGACTTTTTTTCATCCGAACTTTCTTATATATAAATATCAAGGTAACATTTGGGAAGAGTTAAGTCGTAGAAAAAGTTACGCACTACGGCCCCAAATCCGTTAACCACCCCGCGACCGGCTTATTTACACACAAACATGGTGTTACTGTGCAAAAATTGCAATGGGAGACTTGTCCACTGAGGAACGTTTTTCGATTTGCGTTTTTTTGTTCGCTAAAATAATATAGTCACGTGTCGCAAAAAGTGTAGTCGATAATAAGTGTATCAATACAGTTATTGCCGCATCATTTGATACTTGTGGCTTACAGCATCGCAGATTAGTAAGCTAAGTTGTTCTGCATGGTGTAAAGATGGCTGCTGTTGCCGACGGCGCGGGCGCGGGCACGGCGCGGGCGCGGGCGTATCGTAGCCAATGTAGGGGATCCTGCCAACGGACACGCTCCAGCCGCGGCCGCGGACGCCGAGAACGGTATCGTTATCGAGTGTTCCGGTCGTAGAGAAAATAGTGTCATGATATATTATGACCCCAGGCCGTAAAAGTACAGAAAGTCTCAGATCGTCATCAGAGGCCAACGATGACCAACGGACGATCTGAGGTTTTGTATTTTCTAACGGCCGAGGTCTGTATACTATTTTGAAGTGGAACACTTTTATGGGAGGGAGTGAACTAGCGCGTGAGGGGAAGTATGCAACGAAAATTTGTCCCTCGGCGTCCCCGCTTTTGAGATTTGACACGCTCGATGTACCTATCTCCCCGCCGCACAGTGTGTCGTTTTGGCTTTTTCTCGTTCAAAATAGATAGCTCCTGTCTGAAAAATAATATTGCAATGATTCTTTTTGGAAAATAAAGTCGATGAGTTTCAGAATATAGGAAAACTATAGGGAAAGCTAAAATTTCTTTTTTCAGGTTAGAAACCTCGAAGGAAACAGAATTTTTCAAAAATTGTTGCTTCAACGATATAATTTATAATAAAATGAATAAAATAGTAGGTGTTGCAGTAAGTTTTTTATTTTGTGTCTTTTGATGATAATTATTTCTTGACGATTTAAAGTCTATTCTTGCAGACATAACCTCAAAAAATAGCGAATCATGCTGTTATTGTCGTAATCTAATAGTAGATTAAAATAACGACTAAATATTATTTGTAAAAATTATAACTGGAGTCTAAACCAAATTTTACTACTATTTATGAAAGATAACAGTTAAAAGCCAACATAAGCTCAAAAAATATTGACTTATGTTGTTATTGTCATTTTCATTCCATAGTAGAAAGAAAGCCGGCATTTGCAATAATATGAAACAGTAATGAAACTAACACAAAGTATAGTTAAGAATTGCTAACGCTAAAAAGCAAACATAACCCTAAAAAATATCGAAATGTCTAATTTTTTTGGTTTCTGCCTCCAAACTCGAAGCAATTCCCAGTTTCGTTGATATTTTTGTCGGAAGATGCAAGTGAAAGTTGGCATCGTTTGCACAGACTACACATGACAAGGCATGCAAGACAGTCAAGCAGAACAGATCGATTGACTGATGCATTCAGTAGAAGTATGTATATGTCAGATCCTTTACTGTCCTTAAAAAATATAAGTTATGGAAAAGGATAAGAAGAAAATAGTAACCGATAAAATGGAACAGTATTTACAAAACCAGTAGCATGATTATGCAACAGAGTCAAGTGGTGTATTTGTAGAGCAAGTAGTGATAAAAAAATGTAGTACATAATTGAAAGTTATTATGTTGTTTAGGGCACAAACAAAGAAAATTCAATACTTCAACTATTTTTTTAAGGTTATATTCGCTTTTTACCGTTACACTTTAGTACATGTACACGGAGAGAAGAGTGAAAGAGCTGATATCCCAGCGGTGGTAGGGTTAGGCTCTCAAACTTTTAGGGCGTATGTAGCGCCACTTGCGGTACAGCAGATAATCCACACTGGAAGAGAGCTAGTATCCTTCGTAAGTGGGAGCTGTGGTGTCCCACTGGTAAGACAGAGTCGCACTCGTGCCGCTACAGTCTGTGCTGTTCTACAGTCACTATACAGTTTTAGCGTAAGCGCCCTACGCGGAGGAGTTCGAGGCTCTCAAGAGTGGGACAGCAGCTGCCGTACTCAGGCAGAGATCAGCAGTCCCTCTGTTCGGTAGTGCAGAATTCCTCTATAGGAGCTCTGCTCTCCCACTTTTCTCTCCGTGTAGATTGTCTTAGTTTCGATAAAAGTTAACGTCATCACAAATAATGACTTCTGATCTGCTATGGAATCAAAACGACAATAAAAGTATATGAGTCACTACTTTTGAGGTTATGTCTGTAAATATGGACTTAAAAATAGGAATTAATATTAAAATAGTCATTGTGAAATGACACATATTTGAAAACACACTAAAGCACTCTATAATTCATTTATTTTGATCTACATTCTTTCGTCAAATCAACAATTACCAAAAAAAAAATTTATTATTGAGCTTACTAACCTGCAAATTAATATTTTAGATATCTTCTATAGATTATATCTTATTTTACAACAGATAAGCTGTGTTTTCAGAAAAGAATAATCACGATACCATTTTCATACGAACTTACATATATATTATGTGCAGGAGCAAAAGAACTTGACTACTATTTTGACAATATATTGATAAAACAATGGCGGTAACTTTTCGAACAAATTTTTACACAATCAAAGTTTTTGCAGACGCATATAAATTAATTTGCACTTATTTGAAAAAAACATAACCGTAAAAAATAAGAAAAATGCTCTATCTCAAAGGGGAAACAAGATAGGTTAAAAATAACAATTTTCATGGGTTTCCTAAAAGGGTAATAAGTTAAATGGAGAGTAAAAAGAGAGGTGTGCCGATCAAATAACATAACCTGAAATTCCGGTATTTTTACTGTATATTTATTGAAAAAGAACGAAAATTTCTAAAAAAAATTAAAATACGGTTGAAAAATTTATACAGGTATACACAAATAATTTTGAAGTTGTTTTATTCAAACATAACCTGAACAAAATAATAAAATGGCTGTAGCTCAAAGGGGAAGAAGGATATGCTGAAAATAACAATTTTTGCGGGTGTTCTAAAGGGTAATTCAATTAGATGGTGCAGAAAAAGAGAGATGTGCCGATCGAATCACATAAACTTAAAGTCCGGCTTTTTTACTATATAATTATTTAAAAAGGCCGAAAATTTAAAAAAATCAAATTTTTCAACATTCAACATTTTCTTCAACGTTTTATAATGCCTGATATCAACAATATATTTATTAAGTCTTTTTATAAAATGCAATATAAAAATATGTTCTTTCGAACTGTTCGATTAAGGGGATTGAAGACTTAAATTCCCTGGATTTCTAAAGTTACCTGTCGATAATGTAGAGTTCAGCAATACAAAAGCATAGTAATAAAAACTAGGAATTTTAAATTTAGGTACAATGTTTGTCTTATTATAGCTACACTTGTATATCTGCAGGAACAAATGAATTTTCGTGCAGACGAGTAACTTTTTATTTCAAACTATGTATGTTAGAATATGTATACATATTACTTGGGAAACCTTGAAAGTGAATTTTTTTTTTTATTGACATTTGTATGAATAAGATTTATATCATGTCTTTATATGGACATGATCTCTAAAATCTCATTTGTAGATGTATCCATCTCAGTCCTCACTAAAATTTTTGTCTTCATACGTACATACGAGAGTTTTGTACAATGCCCTTATAACACTATTTTTTGAGCCACATCCTTTTAGATGTCCACTGAAGTCCATTCCTCAACTGAAAAATATTTTTTATGTGTATAATATACTATATACATTTATATATTTCAATTTTCTTAGAGATACTTTAGATATTACTGTCCTGGAAGCAGCGCATATTGTAAATTGTCTTCCAACTTCATTAAATTAAATTTTTGTATAACATCTTTATATAGATACTATTTTTATTTAATAAGATAAATATAACAGCAACTTAATGGTACAGAACCGCTAGAAACTGAAAGAAAAACGAGATGTAGGTGTTTTAAATAAAAAAATTTTTTCTAAGAAAAAATTTGGATCAGATTTGAGCTTTTCATCTATTACATTAGCTAAGATATAAAGTTTATATAAATTTAAGTTATGAAAACTCTGAATCAAAAAATACATCGCGATTCTTACAATCTATTGCTTTAAGAACATGAGATTTAGAATCTGATTAGTTCTGTTGTTATATTATGTGATTCATAGATATTTGCATATAATTAAACTAAACGTGTTCTCATTATGTTCTGTGCACTAGAAAATTGAGTTTTTCATAAAATTCATGAAAAATGGCTTCATCGGTCAAGTGTGTACCCATATTTCATATATCAACTTCTAAAGTAAGATCAGAGCTAAAACTTAATACTTAGTATTGTTTTGTGGAATTTAAACTCTCCTCTGAATTTGACCTCTATAGCTTTTATGGAAGCTGGGATATAAGACATTGGTTAACATTAGCTATCAAACCATCTTTCGTATACTAGTCATACACAATGTGATGTTCGAACTCTGCAGTAATAAGTCAGGTTTTGCATGGTGTATTTGTTTGCATATGCATTATAAAATATAATACAATTGATCAGTTCCCAAATTTTATATTTTTAGAATAAGAAATTATATTTTTACTTTGAACAGTTCAAATTTAATATGAAATATCAAGATTGAATGCGTACTCCCTGTAAAAGTTAGGTTCTTGTTATAAAAACATGAAATTTAAGAACTGGTAAGTTCTGTTGTATTTTGTAATGCATATGCAAATGACTACACCATACTAGACCTGACTTATTACGGTAGAGTTCAAATATGACATTGTGTGTGACTCGTACACAAAAAAAAGTTTCATCGCTAATGTTGACTAATAAATACCTTATATTTCAGCTTTTATAAAAGTTAAAGGGTTAAAATTTAGAGGAGAGTTTAAATTCTACGAAACAATACTAAATATTAAATTTCAGCTCTGTACTTACATAAGAAGTTGAGATTTAAAATATGGGTACACAATTGACCGATGGATCCATTTTTCATGAAATTCATAAAAAACAAAATTTCTTTGCGCACAGTACATAAAGAGAGCAAGTTTAGTTTAATAATATGCAAATACATTTAAATTACAAGTAACAGCAACAAAACTACTTAATCAGATTCCAAATCTTATTATCTTGGAATTATGAATGTTAAGCATCACCTCATATTTTTCAATAAAGAGCTTGCATCATTTATTTTCATATAAAGTTTACATCTAGGCTTACTAAATGGATGAAAAGCCAGAAAAATAAAGATAGAAAAAATAGTCAGTTAACCTTTTCATTTTTCTTCTAAAACCTTCATCACGTAGGCTGCACGTGTGATGGTACTGGTATTAACTTGTAGGGACGATCAGGAAATCATACTTTCATCTGTCAATGCCTCACTATTCCAGGTCTTGAATTTCTCCATGACTGTGGTACGTCCACTGGAATCTAAGAACTTCTGGGGTAAATGATTGGCACGACCTGCCAATCCTCACCTGGTACTGAATACCTCTAGGGTACTCTTTTAGTAGCTTTTTGGGTACACCTGCTCGATTTTGATGATTCTTCTGAAAAATAATAATTATTTCAAAATGATTCTTCATGATTTGTAATCAAAGTGAAATACTACCGTTTTTTAGTAGTTCCATCTATTCATCAAATTATCTGCTGCACTAAACTTATCACCTCATAGCACTAACT
>JAPYYV010011042.1:0-11000 GCA_030522625.1 Copidosoma aretas | reverse complement strand
GCTCCCTAGCTTTTACTCTCTCTCCATATTTAAGTGCACTGCGAAGTGTCAGCCATCTTGGCTCCCTTCATGTCTCTCTCCTTTAGTGCATTTATTTTTCGTGCTCTTGCATACATAAAGCGTTTGGCTTGCTTAGCCATAGGCCTTCGTTGCCTACTTTTCTTTGGTTTTCTCGCACACATAAAGCGCACGGCTTACTAAGCTATAGGCCTCTGTTGGCTTCTTTTTAATTTATGCTTTCGCACACATATAGAGTTTTCACTGGCTTAACTATCGGCCTTTTTGCTCTCCTCTTCTGCTCATGCTAGTGTACCTGAGAAAATTTTCGGCCATCTTGGCCCTCGTGCCGCCTCTTCTTTCTTGCATAAGCGAACCATTGAGCAATTAACATGCTATTAAGCCCTCTTGCCATCTATTTTTAGTTGCAGTGTAATGTTTACGCACGCATAGTTACATCTATGTCGTGCATAGGTACATTCTATTTTACAGGGCAAAAAAGATGGGACAAAGTCATACATATGTACATATATGGGACGTCTCTTCTCAAACGAAACAAAGATCTGCTCCAAAAATCTGAGTCGTAAAAAGTGTTTTATGGGCACAAACTGGAGCTTAGTTAATAGGCTATCTATTAACAACCGGCACTTTTCCAAAATTCAAAACGGCAGACTAATATCGTAGCCGCCCATAGGTAAAATCACCCTAAGGCAGCTGTTTTACTTGATTTAACTTAATTTTGGACCTTAGAAAATTCAAATTGAAGCCTTATCATATGGTTTTTTATTGCAGATTATGAATCCATACTTATTTTCGATCAAGCACATCACTATTCCTTGCTAACCCAAAAAAAAAATACATAATACTGCAGTTTTCCGGGGATTTTCATCGTTGAGCTCGTCAATAATTAAAAAAAAAATGTGTATTTTACATTGTTAAGCATGAATTAATACTATTGTTTGGTCTCTCATATCGCTGATCCTACTTATCCTAAAAAAAATTGAAATAAAGTAGTTTTGCGTAAATTTTGACAGTTTGATACATCGAAAAAATCTAAAAAAAAAACTTATCATGAATCATTTACAGATGAATTGAAATGAATGCGTATCTTTCATCACACAACTACTGATTTTTGCTAACTTCAAAAAACTTTAAAAGAAAGCAATTATACTTGATTTTTGATTGTTTTACATGTTAAATTATTCAGGACAGGTCACAAAGCTATTTTTTTATGTTCCTAAATTATTACTCGTAGGTATTTCTCATGCGTTATACTGTTGGTCGTCCCGAATCTTCAAACACTTTTAAATAAAGCTATTTCACGAGGTTTTAAACCATTTTAGACCGTTCTATCATCCCTTAAATATTTAGAAAAATGCAATATACTGATGCAGATCATTTTGAAGAACAAAAGAAATATTATTTATGAAATATATCTCATTAATGTTGAAGAAGTCATGGAAGTATTAAAGTTTTTAGTTCTCGTTAGCAATACTTCATAGTTGATAGTTCTTCGGCTGCACTGGAGTACCTTAATGCAGTCAGGGTCAGCTTGGAGAAATTTGTCATACTGCTGGTGCTAAAAAAAACTTTTTGTCAGTTTTCTAGATGTTTTATTGTAGTCTTTTTAGTGTACTCGAAAAATGTGACGTTTAGAAACTATTTCTTGGCCCAGTTAATAAGTTCATAAAACTAAGAATAGCTATATTTTGATAACAATATTAAGTAATAAATTAAGTATTATTTTCCATTACAATTGTTTCGTAACAAACAATGCGTGTTGAATATTGATGCGTAAGCCATGTCCCAGTCGTTTAAAACAGTTTATCAAGACAGATTTTGTCATCCTTTTGGTAGAAAATGGCATCAGGGAAAAGAGCTGCGACAAGACGACCCTGACTGCATGTAGGTACTCCAGCACAACCGAAGTACTATTGACAACCGAATATTGTTAAGAAGATTTAAAAACTGTAATACTTTTGTGATCAGTACATTGAATTTTTCTTTATACGTTAGAGATGATAGAACGGTCGAGAATGGCTCAAAACCAAGTAAAATTTTTTTGTTTAAAAGGGTTTTAAGATTTGGGATACACAACATAAAGCCTATAAGAAATGCCCATGTGTTATAATTTAGTTATTAAAATAAATAGCTTTGCGGTTTATTATGAATGATTTTACATTGAAAACAATGAAAAATTAAGTATATTTGTTTTTCTTTTAAGTTTTTTAAAGTTAGGAAAAATTAGCGATTAGTGCGATCATAAATATGTATTATTTTCTTTCAATCTAAGTAATCTATGATCATAGTTTTTTTATGGACTTTTTCGTATTATAAAACTGTAAAAATTTAGGAAAAAATGCTTTATTCAAAATTTTTTGAGGTAAGGAACGGTCAGCGATATGTGAGACCAAAAAATAGTATATCACGCACCAAGTGAACAAAGTATGCTATTCCCTCTATACTTGTTGTGTTTGGCCTGCACTCTCTGGCCTACACACTTGGATTAACAGTGTTTACGTTTGGCATCGATTACATAGTACGTTCACTTAAATTCACCGAGAGCTAAGCTCGTCCTTTTATTGTCAAGAGAATAAACAAAAATGATTTCGAGTGTCATGCGATCACCCAGGAAAAGGTTCTCATGAATCTCTAATCATTTGAATCATCCATTGTAACAGCGTATATTGCAACAGGACATCATGTATAGACGTAGTTACATGGCACTAAATGCTTCTATACTTCCAGTACTTATATTTAATGACCTAAACAGAGAAGCACAAGTTTTATGTAATATTTAATGAAATAAAGGCGAAAATCATGTATCAGATAAATATGCATCTGCGCGAAAAATCGTTGAAGCAGCTTAAGCTAAAGAACAGCTAGAGTATATATACTGATAGTTGGATGTAGTTATTTGACGTGCACATAGAGAAAAACATGTGTGCTGTGCTTCTGCGCGTCCAAGTAATAGGGAGACAATGGCTTGCTTTGCTCCCTGATATGCGGGAGTACACGCAATCTTTAGGCGTGGGAACAGTAAAAAAGTATTGATTCATGCTTCGGTATAGAAAATATACATGATGATTTTTTTAAAATTATTTGACGTGCATAACCATCTAAAATTACGCAAAACTGCTTTATCACGCTGTTTTTTGAGGTAAGAAGAGAATGGTGATGTGCTAGATCAAAAATAATTATGGATTTGTGATCAGCGATAAAATTACATATGATAAGGCTTAAATTTAAGTTTTCTGCTGTCCAAAATTATTTCGAATCAAGTAAAATAGCTGCTTTAGGGTGATGACAAATATTTTCAGCTGCCATATTAGTACGCCATTTTGAATTTTAGAAAATAGCTAGATGGCAGTAGAAAGCCTACTAACTTAGGTCCAGTTTGTGCCCGTAAATAATGTTTAATGATTTATAGAATTTTCGGCAGATCTTTGTTCTAATTAACAAAGAATGTCCCATATATATATATATATATATATATATATATATGTATATATATATGCACTGGGAAAAAATTGGCAGCACTGCCTCGGCAAAGCTACTGTGAGTAGCGCACCCCAGCGGTTAGTGCTCCTGCTCTCCCAAGTTGGGTGAGCTGTTTACCCAAGTTGGGAGAGCGGGAGCACCAAGAGCTTGATTGAACAGTTCATTGGTGCTGCGGCTCACCCATCTTGGGTGAACAGTTCACACAACTTGGAAGAGCAGGAGCATCAACCACTTAGGGGAGGTGCTCACAGTAAAGTTGAGAATACGGTTTACCTAAGTTTTTTCCCGTGTATACATCTGAGTCATCTGCTCTTTGAAGTTGATTATGTAACTAGCCTGGCTAGAAAGGGCCATAAGTCCTTAGCCGAACAAAGATATATACATACATACATACGTACATACATACATACCTACATACAGGTTATATTTATATTACATGACCTACTATAAGACATTAACGATGAGCTGAGCATACGTATACTACTCTTAAAATTAAAAGGCTATCCAAACTGTCTCATCGTCTAGCCGAGAAGTCAACAGAGTTTGGTTGCAGCTGTCGTGAAAAGTCTAGTGTATTGCGTCGGCTCTTTCATGAACATTTTCCACCTGAATACACTGCTGGCCACTGCTGCCAAGCTTTTGCTGCTGCTGGATGACTTTTAGGTACGAAGAACGCATCGTCCACTGAGATCCTGGTATTTTCAAGATTGAAAGAGACATTACCAGTGAAATGAATTTAATCAATTTCACGGTTAATTCAATACAATTAGTTAAATGACTCTCAAAATAAAAATCATCCACTTAAACAAGTGTTATTAGATATTTTTAAAATAAAGTCAAGTTAGTTTAAACGTTTAAATAGCACAATTTTCTTGTATTACTTAAGTTAATTGCGTCCATCGTTATAAGATTCAAAATTTTAGAATTAATTACCCTTTTTTATTTCCATTTCATTAGTTTAATAATTTGATTGATGATGAAAAACCCGTGTATAAATTGAAGAGTAAACAAATGAGAGTATTACTCTGTATTAAGGTCTTTAGAACTTGCTTGTCTGTGTAAGTTTACATCGTTAGAATCGTCCTTAATTAACTTCAAAGCAAGATTAAAATATAATTGACATGATCTTTTTTTGCCGTACTAGGAGGTTCCGCACCCTACATGCTTCGCGCGCTAATCCCTAAAGTTTTAAAGTTTGATCAAAAAATTATTTTCATAATTTTTAAAGTTACTTTTCAACAATTTATATTAAGTTTTTTTTATTTACCATAATTCTATTTTTAAATTTACCCACTGTTGATCAGTCTTGACTGATCACACGATGAATGAAAAGGCTTCAGTCACGTGACAATCAATCTTTCATCATGATATAATAAGCATGAGTCAATAATTGTGTACTAAAAAACATTTAAATGCTTAATTAATTATAATTATTGTATAATGGACAATTAAAAATTATCTATATTGTATACTGAATTTGAAATTCGCGCTCTTTGAAGGCGGCAACCAATCACGTGTAAGCTACGGCATAGTCAACAGCCAATCCTCTTAAAGGCTTCACTTTATGGCCATCAAAACTTTACGTTGGGATGTACCTTTACAGTGTACTAAGTTAATCAACCAATTAGAAAGACGTTAAAGGGAAACCATATCGAGTGAAGATTTGCTTGATAATAATCCAGATTGTTTTCTGATTTTCATCAATTAAAAATTCTTTCTGTTCGTTTTTCCTTTCTTCATAAGTTAATTATTTTCGATGAATTAAAACATTGAGAATCATTAAAAAATGTATTTCTATTCCAAAATAACAAATTCCTATTCCAATTTTAAGAAATCCAGGCCAAAAGTACTAGGGAACAAGCATTTGCGAGACAAAAACCACTAGATACCACCATTGATAAATTTAATCAAATAAATAGTTGGATCCCCAATCTTACCCCTCTCGATTCAAGTCACTATTTTTCCCAAAGAAAATGTATTTACAAGAGGGGAAGATAATTACTATTAAAACTATGGAAAATTAGTTGATTTTATCAACAGTCTACAACGGACTTACCCAACTGAAATCTCTCCCCCAAAGCCTGATAACGTTACTACCACAACGGCAGGATCTGCCTCACTTCAACCGTGACAGAGCAAAGTGGCAGAATTTCAAAGAAGTTGTTCGTGCATTACTACACAATAAAACATAAATCCCACCAATCCTAAAGCACCACTACTAGCAAGCCCAAGCAAATGAAGAAGTTTGTGAACTTATAAAAAACTTTTTGATACAGGCAGAGAATTATATCCAAGCTTGTTCTAGTGCTCAAACGTTTTCTAGTGCGCAGTTATGTTAACTATATTTTGAAAGCTAACCCTATGAAAAATAGTTCGGCTCATTAACTTAAAATCCTTATAAGCGGGACTGTCAAGCCGGTTGCAGCATTAGAAGCTCTAGATATACAAGAGCAAGGTTTCAGCGATTTTTTTATTTGTATGGTTTCAAATAAACTAAATTTTGGAACAGCAAAGGGCCGGCCGAAGCATCAAGGTACTATCCTTGATCTTGGCTCAGTTTAAAGGATTCCTTAATTCTCAGTTGATTACATTGGAATCTTTCACTCCTCGACCCAAATCGCTTGCTAATATTCCACCTGTGAATACAAATAAAGGGAAAAATAAACCATCCACTTTAGCCAAACATTAAACGAAGGTTTTCCAAGTTAAAATTTCTTGTCCCTGTTGTAACTTAGATCATTGTATTCGAAATGGTGATACCTTCAAGGCAAAAAATTGGAAAGAAAAACGAGATATTTAGTTAAAATCTAATTTTTTTCTGAATTGCCTAAGTTTTTATGCTACAAGGGCATGTAGAAACAAAGGAACTTGTAATATATGCAATTAAAAGCAATACACGCTAATGCACTGTGAATCACAGACGAATGATTCTCTCAACAGGTCATCAAAATCAGAAAGCACAGAACTTGGAGCTGCTTTAAACTCCAAGGGAATCTTGAACACTAAGGCAACACTTCCAGTTTAGCGTGTTCATCTAGCTACAGCTACAGTGCATATCGTGGCACCGTCAGGGCAGCGAATATTAGCGTGAGCTTTAATTGATCCATGCCTGCAAGTGTCGTTGATTTATAAATCTCTAGATCGGTTGTTAAGACTAATCCCGCAAAAGGATATTGTTTCGTTAAGAGGTACCGGAAGTCATGTGTTAGTGGTGGCTGATGAATCAGTCGAATTCAATCTTGAGCCTCATTTTCAATCTGAGATTTCTCAAAAAGTGGCAGCATCAGTAGAAACAGTAGTGTCCTCTTATCGACCTCTTACTTCTTGCTAAACCCTGTACATTGATTAATTGGCAGAATTGAAGTTTGGGGCCATCCATATAATATACATGACGTCATCGATTTTTGTTAATTATCGACTTCCCCCTATAGAATCACTCTACCGTCATAATTCATTTACCGTCTCCCCTTGTTCATAGAATAAAGTTATTTCATATAAAATATGCATGATAGTATACTCAATTAATAAACACCTGCCACGCTTTTTGGAACGATTTTAGTAATAATTTTAAAGTTTTTAAGCGTGCGTACGGTGCTCAAGAATAATGACTGTCTTACATAATATCAATTTGAGGCACACAAAATAACGTTAATAAATAAATATTCGCATTAAGAAGCGTAAACACTTGATGGGAAAAGACAATTAGCGACTAATATTTGGACAACAAATTGTCTGATTAACCTTAAATTAAAAAAAAAGACATCATTTTCGGTAAGATCCCTCCCCCCTTCTACGTCATATTACCATCATCCAAAAAACAAACCCTCTCCATAATTTTTCATGACGTCATGTATGGATGCCCTTTAGCTGATCCCAACTACTTTAACAATGATCCTGTAGACCTATTACTAGATTCTGCGGTACATGCTCAAATCATCCAAGGCTCGATGATTAAAGGTAATCAAAGTAGTCTCATTGCTTTAAAGTCTTTGATGGGTTGGCTTTTGTCCGGTCCCATAAATGGTCAAGCCTACTCTAATATGAATTAATTAAATATATTGCACATTCCTCAAGAGCTTGTGTTATCTGAACTGTTGTAAAAGTTTTAGAGAATAGAAGAACTGCCTGAAAAACCCACGCGTCTCACTTCTGATAAGGCTGAGTGGGAACAAATTCTTAAAGAAATCTACACTGAGAGATAACTGGTGTGTGCTCTGTCCTTCAGGTAGCGCATCTAAGCTACCATGCACATAGATCAGCGGGCGACTCCCTGTGAGCATAAGGTGCACTCGAGTGGCGGGACAGCTGCACCACTTCTCTGGCTCATATGTCCAAGCCTGATATTCATACTATTGCCATGATACACTGGCCTGTAGAGCGTTCTGGGTTGTGTGCCAGCTGTACTAATGACTGAACCAAGGGCAAATATTAAATTTTGTATAGCGTCGGCACTTGTGGTTCCGTGGCGCTCCAGTCTTCTCTCAGTGTATTATCGAGATTCTTAAGGGCGCCCAATCATGCCACTTTCTCGAACGAAAATGGTCTAGTAATTCTGCTAAATTATTAGAGGTTCTCCCTTTGAACTCTGTTCCATCAGTGCATTAGATTTATCGAAAGAAGACGAGTTTGCCTCTGTGTTAGGTTTAAAATGGAGATCTAACTCTGATGAATTTTGCTTTCACCCTGATTTTATAAATGATAAGTAAGCTTGTACTAATCGTACGCTATTAGCTTGCTCGTTTGTTTGACCCATTAGGGTAGTGTTCTCCTACTATTATCAAAGCCAAAATAATGATGCAAGAGTTACGGTTGTTAAAATTATCCTGGGAATATAAGCTTTTTTTCTAATTACTCAATAAATCGATTATATGGATGAGCCAAGCTTCAGCCTTTGGCCAGATAAAAATTGTATGCTGGAATAGTTTCCGTAGAAATCTTTGAAAGGTCGAGATCCACGGTTTCTTAGATACTTCCAAGCAGGCTTATGCAGCAATGCTATATACTTAAATTGTTGTTAAGAGTATTGTTTTTGTGACTCTTAAAGTGTCAAAAACCAGAGTTGTACCCTTGAAAATCTTGAGCATTCCGCGTTCGGAGTTGTGTGTGGCTTATGTCTTAGCTAAATTTGCTAATCATTTTGTTACTGCCGTCGATTTAAATGAGTTATAGGTTCATCTTTGGACTGACTCTAATAACGTTATGTATTGGTTAAACTCGGTACCCTCTCGCTAGCCTACATTTATAGCAAATGGTTGCTCTGACATAGTTACCTTGCTTCGTTCTGCTAGTTGGCATCATGTCGCTACTAAAAGAAACCCAGCTGACGTGGCTTCGGAAAGCGTCACAGCTGCTTAATTATTAAATGAGCATCAATAGTTTAATGAGCCAGAATTTTTAGATTCTTTTAAAATTGAGTATCCCGTACTTTAGACAAAAGAACTAAGTGTAGTAAAATTGGATAAATAACCGTTTGTTGAGTCTCTAGCTAAATAAGCTACTAAATTCACGCCTTGAGACTTACATTTTTCATTCAGTAATTGGCAAAAACTTAAAAATCACTGTTTACTGTGTGCATTTTGTTTATAAATAGTTACACAAAAGTTGTCGAATATCAACTCGTATTATTAAGTCGAACGATTCGACTGCTCCAATATTAAACACAAGAAGTTAGAAATTCTTAAACTCAAATAACATTGTTTCGAATGCATTTCTAAATCTTTATAATTCCGAATTAGAGTACGGTCGTTATTTTTGGGTAAGATCGCAGCAAAAGGTTCAGCACTTTAAGGAGTATAAAACACTTACAAAGATCTCTTAAAAAAATAATGGGTCCGATTTAGTCAATTTCAGTAACCCTCTTATAAAATTTCGTCCTAAAATTTGGAATGGATACGATTAGGTGGTAACTGAGGATACGAAGAACAAAAAATACGTATGCAAAACTCAGAATCGACTAATGAGCGACTTATCTAAAACGTGTGTATTGATATTTACCAAAGCAGAAGTGTATTAGGTTGGTCTTTTTCCAATAAGATTAGTAAAGATTCGAGGTCTGGGTACTCAAAAGAATTATTTTTTCGTCTTCGTGTGTACAGAGACCAAGGCTGTTTATCTAAAAGTTGCTGAAGATTACTCGCTACAGGCTTTCATTGCCGCGTTTCACAGATTCACTAGTCGAAAAGGTTGCTTGTACATAACTCTATAATGATCAAGGTACTAATTTTGTTCGAGCTTCTTCGCAGTTTAAATAAGAGCTTATTCAATATTTGATATTCAATTGAAATAGCTTCTTAGCATCTAGATCTAGGGACTAATTAGCACTTTAAACCTCCCGCAGTCCTACATTTTGGGTCACTGAGGGAGGCTGCAGTCGAATCCACCAAATTCCACCCTGAAAGAGTGATTGAAGAACATGTTTTGACATTTATAGAGTTTTTAACGTTGTTAAGTAGAATCAAGGTGTATCTCAACTCTAGGCCTCTAGTACCTCTATCAGACGACACTTCGAAGTTTAAAAATTTAAACACCAGCCCACTTAAATACTAAACCCGCTTATCTAGTCTCCGAGTCGCTTATAGATCGAAAAGATCTCGAAATGCTTCAGCACTGGAAATGAATATCATTTCCCTTACAATATTTCTGGAAGCGTTGAAGAGCCGAATATGTAATCACTATGCAAGCTTGTAAAAAGTTTTTTACAATAGAAATATCTATATAAGTATATAATCGAGTATTCATCGAGCGAGAGGATTACTCCTTAGGTCATTGGCCTTTAGATAGAGTGATTAAAACTTCCAAAAGCTCTGATAACTTAGTTGGAGTTATCGAAGTACGAACTGCTGGTACTCTCCCTAGACCTGTAGTTAAACTTATGTTGATACCGGAAGAGGAAGTTAAAAATTTTCAACATCAATCAGACGTTCAAACTACTTTTCAATGCTCAATGTCATACCCTCAATGCCTGTCTTGGCGATGATTTGATTACTTATCATTACAAATATGTAAAAAAGACAGCGGTCCTTTATTTTCTTTGAAATTATTCCCTACCTTTTTCAATATCCAAACACAAGTTAAGCTCAAAACAAAACGATTTAACTTTGCGTTCATTTAAAGTAATAATAATCGATGTATTTAAAAAAATTAGTATGATTCATTCTTTATTGCGTGACACAAACTTGGACGCATCAAGCAGGTAAATTGTTCAGAATCAGAAGTTTTTATGATAATATTAGTATCAGTGACGTAGGTATTCTCTTGCATACGCTCTCTTGCATATTCTTAAATTATACAATTAATTCGTGTGGGGCGTAAGTAATAGCCCACCTTGCCCCCCCGCTCCCCCTCACTATAACTTTTTCGAATAAAATTTCGTATAAAAAAAAGGTAAAAATACGCCTATTCTCTAACTTTTTTATGGACAAGCCGTCTACGGTGGCCACACAGCTCTCTCACGCCCCTTCACAAAATCACGTAAAATTCTTTCGTTTTCTCCCTTATTATAA
>JAPYYV010011041.1:0-11000 GCA_030522625.1 Copidosoma aretas | reverse complement strand
ATCGTATATCTATTGAACGAAAATCTTTGTAGTGAAATCGCTTTGGGTATTTGTTGAGGATGGTATTTGCAATACAAATACCGTAAAAAAAAATTTTTTTAACCAACTTTAGTTGCAACAAATATTGAAGTTGATCTGGGCAAGTTAGGGCGGAATCAGCCATATATAGTAATATATATATAGTAATATACATACATATATACAAGCACTACTGTACTGATAGTAGTAGCTCTCTCGAAAGCTTTTCTCGCTCGTTTGCGCAGATAGAAATAACTCTATAGAGTATCGACAGGAGAATAGCCGACCGCATATACAAAAACAATTATGATGGTATAACATGTAAATGTCATGCTATTTATCTTGCATTATTATGTCATCTAAAATATCTAGGTTCTTTAATTACAAGCTTACTGTCATCCATCCACACTATCGGCAGTGTTTGCAATGTACAAACATCTATAAAAATATTCTACATAAGGCCACCCACACGACGTTGCGTTCCAATATTGATTTATTTATTGTGCAAAATACAGATATTTTCTCACTTTAGACTTAAAGAGGATCCTCAAGCAATCCCTTCCTCTTTTGACAACTCTTTTTGAAGTCGAAAATCGTTCGGCTGGATAGTAAACCAGAGCCAAAATAAAATATAGTGCAGCATATAATAGCTCGCTCAGGTTAAACAAAATAACCAAATGCTATGGAGAACGGACGGTATAAGAGCTGACCGCATACTTATAGTTTCCGATCAAATATATATAAAATTCAAGCAGTATCATATGTTAAAGAGCAGGTTAAATATGAGGATCGCTACATACTTAGGATTTAAACCCTCTAGTCCCTACCACCCTAGCCTGACGGCTATACAAACCCTAGTACCCCGACGATACCCTCCTAGCTGAACCACCCCCTCACCCTCGAGTAATAATTGAAAAAAAAAATTTTAATTATAATAAATTATGATGAAAAAATTAAAACTACAATATAATTGGCCATTAGATGGCACATAATCTTACACAAGTAAAAATAAACATTACTTACACACTGAATATTATAAGTAATAAATTACAACAATAATATTCTTAGCTATTTGTAATCCTTGAAGCATTTGTTTTCTTCACCTATTCCATGGACTCGGGTAAATCGAGTAAACACTTTTTGTAAAGTCTCATATATCATGAGCGCAGTTGGTCAATTGTATGCTCAATTGCAATGTGAACATTCAGTGGCCAGCTGAATTTTATCGGTTGGAGGATAGCTGAAATCAGTTACATCAGAAACACGAAATTGAAATCTCTCCAACCCTTTTTTTCTCAAGGAATCAAAACGCACACTTTGCTAGCATCTTGTAAATATTTTTTAAGAATCGTACCAATAGTGTTGTATGGGAAATTCCATGATTCCCAGGGGATACCATGAAAACAGCGTTCTAGCTAAACGTCTCTCTCTTGCATTTGGTCAAGAGTTGTTTCCATGGAAACTGTTTCTTAAAGAGAAATACTATAGGCTTACGATCAGACTGGAGTGGCAGTATAGCTAGTTCTTTGATAACCAAACCATTGACTGGCTGTTAAAAGCCCTGCATATAAAGCCCACTATGTAATCTATTTACTATTATTTTTTAAAGCCTGTACGTTCGCGAATAGATTTACTGTTAGTGGAATACATATAAATTGAATTTTTAGCCAACATTTCTCGTTTTTATCATCATCTTTGGTTGATAGTTTTTAATACGTAATGTTAGTGGTGAGTTTGCTTATTGTTGGCTTATGCGACATGTCAATTTTTAAAAGATTTGACAATTTTTAGTATTTTTTTCCTTGGACTTTTTTTTGCCACTCCTCAGCATGTCTCTTCTTAAATTTTTCTTACTGTACTTGACGTCGTTTATTCTATCTTCTTCTCTGATCTGCTGACTTTTTTCCATGACAGCTGAAAGACGAATGATGTCAGCAGCACCGTACATAAGCCTTTTTACTCCCACCACCGCCACTCTGCATAAGTTTATTGACGTCACCACTCATCGGACTCTACCAAACAATGGAACCATGTAGAATCAAACATTAAGCTGATGTGTTGGCGGGAAAATTGCCATGAGATTGGAATTTTAGACGCTCATCCTTTGGAGTATTTTTCAATGACTCATTTTGCTTGGAGCAATCAATGACAATGAAAGGTGCGGTTCTCAGAAAATAATATTTGTCCAACAAAGGTGCGCGAACTTTAACGTAATATGTATTCTCAAAATTGGCATACATATCGAAATATAGTTTCACGTTTCTTATGTTGCAGCGATTGAACTTGCTAGCATTAGAATCTTTCCAATTTTTGCAACTAGTTTGGAAGGCCCAAATATCGTAGCGCGGCTTTTCCAACTGAGATAATGTCTTGATAGACCATATATTTTTCGATGTTGTGGGTAAGTTGGATATTCATAGCACTCCCAACTTCGGAAACTCATAGATATAAACTTGTATTTTTGTAAATTATCAAGCAGACAAATTTTATCATAATCTGACATAACAATATATCAATTAAGCTTCAACAATATTATTTTAAGCTCTTCCCAAGTTACTGGCTAATTAGCCTCTTTAACAGGAATTGCATCTTAAGCAACTGCATTTAAGTCATTTCTTGATCAGGTACGTATAAGTTCGTGTTTTACATTAACAGCAATCTTACGATAGTCTTCAGCAAAACCTTATCACATACTGAGAGGAATAATAATGTTGAAGTAGCTATCCTTAGTTAGACTTAGAGCAAGATTACCTTTCTAACCTGTATTCTGATTCAAGATGTCTTGATCGGAACTAAATGTTAACCAATTTTTGATGAGGGTCGTCAAACCTATACTTCTGCACTTATCTATCTCTATATCGTTTATTTCGTATCTTATTACTTCAAATAAGTAACAGATGGCGTTAGTTACAGATTTAGTACGCGCCAATTTTGTAATACCATCTGCTTTAACTAATTTCCTGTAAATGTGTAAGAAACTGCGAGATAGTAGCAGACATAAACCTTAATGTTGAATTGAATTAAATATTTCATCACTATTGCCGTAGGTTGCGGATGCGTATGGCTGATGAGCATGAATCTCATAACGCCTGGTGGATTCGTCAAAAGTGACCGGAGACTGAATACTTAGAAATTCTTCCATGTTTAATGGAACAAAATAAGAATATGCAAGTTGTTTTCCACGAGGGCTTTTTTTTTAATCCTAGATTTCTTAGAAATAAGATGTTTTGATGCTTTAGCTTTTAACCTTTTTTCGGTCTTTTCCGACGTGTTGACGATTCGAAAGCTAGTTGTCGACTGATCGCTGGACTGCATGTCGAGCTGCCTGTATACCTTTCACGATTGTAGACAAACCCTATTATAGCGTGGGTTTTATGTGAAACCTTACAGTTATAACCTCAGAACTGAAAGATTACAAAGATCAACCCCTATCTGGAGGCTTTTACGGGCAAGAAGTTTTAAAGCTTGAATATTCAGATGTCTATCTTGTTAAGAAAGTTCTTAAAAAACGTGGCGATCAAATTTCAGTTAAGTGGATTTGATTTAATAACTCGCATAATAGTTGGGTTCGTAAATCGGATATTTATAAATAATATTTGATTAGAGCGTAAGAGTTCATTTATTAAGCACTTGCACGCAGCTTATAGTCAAAAGGTAATTTCTTATACACCACGCACAGCCTAAGAGGGGCTTGTAAGTGCTGCCCACTACGGGGGCAGCTATAAGTTACTCCCAACGCGAGTACGATAGAAAATCGTCGGTTTACACCATGAAAGTTAATAAAAATGCATAAGTTACAAAAAGTCAGCTTATATTTTGCAAAAGGCTGAGAAAAGTCTTACTGATGTCCAAAGACTCAACTTAGTATAATTTCAATTTTCCAATACGTGTCAGACAATTCTGCCGATTGGAATATACATTTCTCATTCATGATTGTCAAAAATAATTCACATAAGTTCTGCACGAAGTTACTGATAAAGTTATTGATACCTAATGTGCGAATAACTTATATTGACTTTTTATCCATCAGTTCTTATCCTATTTGTCTTTCACCAGTAAGGAAAGTGGTTCCTTTGGAGACTAGTTAGACCAGAGAATGTAGCTGGTAACTTACATAAGAGCATAAAAGTTTAAGAGTTAAATACTTGGTAAATTACGTTTTTGAACCTACTAATTACGGGGAAAATAGCAATAGTTTCTCAGAGTATGACGTCCATGCAAAAAAGACATAAAAACTTTTGAAAAGCCAATACTTTGGGAACAGAGATGCCTAGGTAAAACAGCTGACACCGATCGAAAGAACGTGAAAAATGGGTTAGAAATGATAGTTTAATTTCTAAAAGTGCAAAACCTCGAAAAAAGCAAGCGTGAAGACTTTGCTGCAAAATAGCATTCATCCCTGTGGGGGTACAACTGCTCTGTTGGTCAAGTGCTGATCGCATTGGCCATCCATTTTACAGCAACGTCTTGGCGTTCGTTTTTAGCGAGACTTTGCGCTTATATAACTCAAACTGATAAAACCTTTTTACATTCTTATAATTAGTGCATGCCGTCGATCTTTACATATCTCTATTCCCGAAATATGAGTACTTTAAAAATTTGCACGTCTTTTTTACGCGAATGCTTGGCACTGGATAACTTTTTACTAATTTTTTTGTGATCGACGGGTTCAAAAACATGAATCGTCAATTTTGCAACTTACATAGTTTTACGTAAGTTCTGGGCTACGTTTCCTAGTTCATAATTTGAAAAAACACTCCATTACACACGGTGCTATAATAGGGTACTTTGCATACTCTATACAGGTATGAAAAGCTGAGTCTTGATAGTATATTACGCACCAAGGGAAGAAATTACCCGTAGGCGAGGGTGGCAAAGACCCGGAAGATAATGCCGTACTCTCTTCCCGAGGCACGTTACTAATTTTTTCGTTCCTCCGCTGATAATTAATACGACTTTTTTCCGTGATTTTACGGATGAAAGTGCTACATAACATTTTGGGTAAAAATCGTATTCACTGCTTCTTAGTAAAGTATTTTGGCATTTTCTTCGTGAAAATTGCCTTCCGAGCCGGAAGTGAGGCAAGCGAAAGCATCGCAACGAAAGCGATTTCTTACTTGGAAGGAATGTGGCACACTTTAGTCCCTCAAAACAGGAAAAGAAGGAGAAATATCAGTGGGGGTACGAAACAAAATTTATTATTTTTGTAATTATGTAAACATACACAAAATTAATATTTTTTTTTTATGTAGCATTGTTGGATATTAGCGAAGGGGTTATCTGATATCTCGCATAAAAATATAAATAGGTCTTGTATTATGTCGGATATGTTATACGCCTAGGAAGCAAAATTAAAGGTCTTAGATCTCAGGTATATTGTCTCCCCAGGCAAAGCCAAGAGTGACAAACATGAGATCTGAGGCTTCTTTACTTGCTCCCGTGGTGTGTATGTGATTTTTCGTGTCCCAGAGGGAAGAACGCAGACGAGAAAAGTGGTTTACTTAGACATGTTGTATACATGTAGACATATGGATGGAAGAAAAAAATGCCTAGTCACCCTAAATTAGTAGTCAGTTTGCTTCCCATATTAATGAGGCAAGAAAACACAGACTCTGAGCTGTACCTCCCTCTAAAAATTGCTGATACAACTTTATAGATTTTTTTCCAAGATTTTATACTTCTGCATGTTCAATTCAATCTGCGTTCCATATATCGCTCAATACATTTATTTTTTATCCGTGAAAAAAGCTTGGCATTGCCTGGCAATAAAAGTATGCCCGGGTATCTGACAAAGCCTGATTTTTATACCACCTTTTAAGGCTATCAACGTTTTCCTAGGCTATACACATACATGAATTCCTACTTTTTTGGGACTTGTGACTAATTTTATTGAATAATACAACGTCATTATCGAACCAATGTAACTTTTTAAGTTCTTTTACATGTTTCATGTTTTTTTCAAAAAATTTCATGTAAACTTCATAAAAGCGGTTTTTTTTACTATCCTATAATATAAAGATAATTAATCAATAGATATAGAAAGTAAGAAGTGCTTTAAAGTTAATATTTATAGCGACCATACTCTTTTTTTTGATAAGTAATAATAAAGACCTTTTGCGATTGAAAAGAATTCATCTCAAATCAGGTGATTATATTCTTTAGAAATTAAGTTGAAATTCGCTTAATACAAGTGATTTTTTTTTTAATGCAACAGTTTTGGAGTGCAATTAAAAATCAGTAAACAATAAGAATCATAAGAACCGTATGATAATTTTACGGGTGATGAAAAAAAGTGAATCCCGGCCTGCTTTTGTTTGTTTACTCGTAAAAGTTGAAAATCCGTCATTTGCATTCCTAACTAGAAATGAACAAAAATTTTTTACATTGTAACGCATTAACGAATTTACTCAAATAAAATATTTTTTCTGTGATGACAAATGCGATAAACTAAAGGTCAAGAAAAATGTTCTGATAACGGAAAATCTTTCAAGGTTAATATTCGTTTAATATGTTCAAAACTAATAAGAGTAATATGATACTTCATCATCTGAAAATATTTAACAAACTAAACATTATGTGTAAGTTTTGAATTAACAGGTTATGTGTAAAATATCAATCATGGATTACAAAAAAATGAAAACATCGTTATGAAAACTAAATTAAACTTGTTTCTTCCAGAGGATTTTTATTTAATTTTCAATCAGTGGATTGTTTTAATCTCCTATTTATTTATTATTTATTTACTATTTTTTTTATCAACCCCTATCCAAACTACTAGCCTCCTTCCTTAGCAAGTACCACACTCCCTATCACGTAAAAATTCGCATTAGCTGCTCGTAGAAAAGTATTTTGCTGTCCTCTGCATGTTTGCTACTTCTGACTTATCATCGGCTCAGATAGCAGCTTAGATCAGGAAGGAAATACAGTACTTTCTATCCTTAGTGCGATATATGATATATACTGTTTTACAACGCTTAGTGGAAAATTGAGGAGGTTCGGGAGTAATAGTAAAATGCATAGATCACAATGATATTGATTTTTCTTGATAGTCTGGAATACGTAGAAATTATGTAAAATTTTTTCAATATTTGTTACAGGTCATTTTCAAAAGAATGATAAAAATAAAAATGAGTGTGATAACATAGGCTCTTATGAAACGTAACCTCGATTTGTCGTTTACATGGACAAACATGTCTGGAAAATGCGAAGATATTTAAAAAAACCATACATACGAATGAAGTATTGTTTCGAGATTCAGTGAGTAAAATTTGAAGACATGTTATGGTGCATTTTGAACAATACCAACGCTAAATGTAAGCAAAAGATTGAGTTCGTAGGGTGCAGAAGGGGGCGCTCGGTAAAGGAGGCCAAGCTGCGCGAGCCGAGGGGACTCGCCGTTCCTCGCCTCGCTGAATGATACTCCCGAATCTCCTCAAGCTCCGGTACAACAGCTCACATTACGTTAATGCATTTGCACGCATTTACGTTCGTTGGGTTTGCTTCAGGTGGCAATCATCAGATCTGGAACATTCTTTACTTTTCCATGCTATAGGTGCGTAATGTATGTACTGTTTAATTAGCGATCCAAGTATTATGGTTAACAGTTGAAAAATACAAGAGGTACTTTTGTATAACCATAAACTTTCAAAAAGTATTTTTTGTTCATTGTTGGGTTATATAAATATAGGAGATTGGATGATACTAGTCCAGACAAACAATAATATCAGTTATTAATCAATTATTTTACAAATTTCAAAAAATTATCTTTGATTAATAGGTCTTACGTACGTGATTTTAGGGTGAACCCGAATAAGAATTATATTTTATGCGCGTTTCAATAGGAATAGTTGTACGTGAACCTATGAACTAGAATGACATTGTAATAAGTTTCGAGATAACATATTATCGAGCTCATTTTGAATCAGAATCATATTGCACGCAAAATTGAGTTGGAATTATATTGCACGCAAATTTGGATTAGACTCATATAACACTGATTTTTGAGTTAGCATCATATTACACGAAATTTTGAATAAGAATTATATTGCACGCAAATTTGGATCATAATCAAATAACACTGATTTTCCAGTTGGCATCATATTGGACGAAATTTTGTATAAGAATTTTATGACACGCAATTTGAACTTAAAGCTAAAGAATGATATTAGATTCGCTTTGGAATCAGAATCATATGAATAGGAGGCCTCGACATATTCACTTGATACTTTAGCATTCACTTTTAAAGCTCTATATTCTTGGAAAGCGGCTATAACCTTTTTTCAAACAAAAATCTCACATCATCCAAGAATGAATTAATATCTAGGTGTATAGGATTTGTTATAACACTCGATCGGATGCGTTTCTCAAAGGCTGGCATCAAATCATCCCACTGAACAGTTTTTCTTGACAGCATCGATAAAGGTACTGCTGTTTGGTTTAATTTACCACAAGTTTTGAATAAAAATTTTGTAAATTTATTTTTAATGCTCACAAAATTACCTATTAGTGCTATACACGACTGTATCTAGGCTCTGGTTCATTTTGATGAAGCAAATAATCCATCTAATGTATCAATCGCCTCTAAAAACAATGACAACCATCTGTGTAGGTCCAAATCATCTTCATCCATGTTGGCTGCATTATCTAATGACTGCAGCAACATTTTTATAGTAAACTGGAAGTAATGCAAGTCCGTCATGGTCTTGATGCTCTGAAGTAGTTAAAGTGATTCCTGAAAAATGCAAGCATTAAATAGTAAGATTTATGAGTACTGGTTAAAGCCAATCGAGATAAAAGAGAGAGAAGGTAGGAGACAGCCCTATCTACTGTCCCCATACTATGTAGTTCGGGGGGTGTGGTGATCCCCTGGACTACTGCGCAGCCGTGGTAAAGCTCCGTGGTCTGTGCTGCTGCTGTTAATGTGAACTCGACCAGCTCAAGGCAACGAATTATGTCTCCAGTGCTAAGTGCTGTCTTATTTCTACTCTGGCTAAAGTGGGGATAGAGTTGAGAACCTCTTCCAGACTACTGCACAGGAATAGTGAAGCTGCATGGGGTCTACGGCTGCCGATGTGCTCTGGTCCGGATCCAAGCGAAGAATGATGGCTCCGGTATTCAATGCTTCCTTGTATCGATTTGGCTGAGGGTAAGGGAGCTGTAGAGATCCTCTGGACTGCTGTGCAGGAGTAGTGAAGCTCCATGGGCTCTGATGCTGCTGCCGATGTTAACACGACCAGCTCGAGGCAACGAATGATGTCTCCAGTGCTTAGCGCTGCCTTAAATCCCTGGCAGACAAGAGTGAGGGTAGTGTGCACATGCGCACGTGTGTAAGAAGGGTAGGGACTCTACAGAACTTTTATATAAGGAAGGTGCAAGCCTGCGTAGCCATCAGTCATCAGCAAGTCATCGAACTAGAAGGATCTCCTGGAGGAGGAGCATCTGAAGCATCAAATGATAATTGGAAGATATACAACATGACGAGAAACTTCCTGAGACAAATGGACTACATCATCGATCTGCAAAGCTGCAAGAGATCCTCCAACATCTTTATCTTTCAGGAGGCAGCCATCATAGCTGTTCAAAAATATTTAATACCTACAGACTACCGCTTTTAAGTGCCATGTGAGTAGTCGAAATCATGAGCTAAAGAGTAAAAAAAAAATCAATGACTAGAAGAACATTGTATCGCACAAAATTCTTTACAAATGCAAGAAAAAAATACGTGGCGGATGCCTGGCAGAAGCAAAGCTTTCTACGCCTCGAGCAGAAAACAAAGTTACGATTTTATTAGGCTCTGATCATGCTTTCCATGACCATGATTGTAATGTACTGATTGTGACTGATTAAACATAATCCATAACATAAGTATTACAAAGTTTATTAATAAAATACTCTTTAAACTTACGTGATTACCCGACACAGCTTAATCTGACTCACTAGCACACGCATACCATACTCATATATTTAAGTATGTAACCACACTCCCGCTATTTGATTTTACTCTTCAAACATAAATATTTGAATATAAGCGCGGAGAACGGCCCACCGCTGGATTTATATCATTAAATTTAACCATTTCATCAACTTGGCGCTTTTGTGTACACTGAAAGAAAAATTTACTAGATTAAGTAAATTCATTTACTTGAATACCATTTACTAAAAACAAGAAATTCATTACTTGAATCAAAACATTTTTTCTAGTATTCAGTAAATATAATTTTGGAATACGTAAATCTAAAAAATTACAAAAAATTTTGTAGGTACAAGAAATTTTTTTCTTGAATCCAGTAAAAATTTTCTTGATTTCAGTAAATCAGTTTTCTACATTCTAGAAAACTATGTCAAGTATGCGATTACGACATCCAAGTAACTATTAATTGATTCAATATAATTTCATGATAGGATAGTACCAATAAAATATTTTCTGAAAACAAGTATGCATATTTAATTGTATCAAGTAAATATGTTCTACTTCTAAGATTATATTTACTATAACAAAAAAAATATTTACAAGTCCTCAAAAACAATCCCTCTGAAAAAAACATTATAGTTTCAAGTAATATTTACTTGACTTATACTAATTTCATGAGAGAATAGTACCAATAAAATATGTTCTAAAAACTAGTATACATATTTATTTGATTCAAACTAATTTCATGATAGAATAGTACTAATAAAATATTTTCAAAATACTAGTATACATATTTACCTGTATCAAATAAATATGCTTCACTTCTAACATTATATTTACTAGATCAAAAAAAATATTTACTAGTTCTCAAAAACATTCCCTCTGAGAAAAATGTTATAGTTTCAAGTAATATTTACTTGATTCAAACTAATTTCATGATAGAATTGTACCAATAAAATATTTTCTAAAAACAAGTAAACATATTTACTTGATTCAAACTGATTTCATGATAGAATAGTACCAATAAAATATTTTCTAAAAACTAGTATAAATATTTATTTGTATCAAGTAA